>PXOD01000046.1:0-38789 GCA_003012165.1 Paramyrothecium roridum | reverse complement strand
CCGCTCCTCCTCCTGCAGTCCACATCCCATGCTGTCCATGCACCTCCGACGCGTTGTCTTTCCCTCCTACAGATTACTAGTACAGAACTGCCAATCTTTTCCCACTCCAGATCGCGAGCACCGCCGCGCGAATCGCACCGTGATTGGCCCGCCGCCCACTAAGCAAGACGGAACCCGAAACCCCTGCACAGATGCACAGCCAATCGTCGCGTCCAGCTGCGCAAGCTACTGAAGCAGGTTTAAGGATACCTGCTAGCTCTTTTGCTGTGCTCGGAACCTCCCAATTTTTTGCCAATGAATATTACCGGGTTCCCCCCCCCCCCCCCCCGACTCCCCTTGCTTCTCGCGACGCAAATCTAGGGCAATGACGAGATGTGCTTAGATTGACTCCACGGCTGGCGCTCGTCGCGAAGCAGGGGTAGCAAGCAGGACGCGTTAATGGGTTTGATTAATGGGCCACCACCGCCTTGTTCTAAACCACCAGGTCTCGTCAAAACGGCCCCGTCCACTCCACAATGAGAACCATGATATAAGCGTCCACACACCCTGCATCATTGCTGGACTTACCAGGAGCCCTCTCGTTTCATCGTCGCTCATCTCGCCGCCTATACCATAGTACACTTTCAACCTCGAAACCTGTTCCCGCCATCGTGTCTCATTCCCCACCGGCCGGAACCATGGCCACCATCGTGTTCGCCGCGTTCTCGCTCCCTGGTCGGCGTCTTCGGCTGGCAGCTGAATGTCTAGGCGGCTTGAGTAATATGCCACTGACGCCGAGCAGGCACTGAATCATTGTAAACTCTATAAATGCATGCATGCATACATGAGCTCGCACAGCGGCACAGCAGTCTCACTCAGACTCTGACCGTGGCAATTCCTATATCGATTTGCATCCCCCCAACCCAAACCCTCCCTATCATCATCACATTCCCAAACCTACACTTGAACCCTTTCCCTTCGCCTCCACAGCCCACCCATCACGGTCTTCACAATTGGCCCTCCAACACGTAGACCTCGCGGGAGGCCCCGGCCACCCATTCGTACAGCGGTCGCGTTTTCTGCGGCCACATCCATCCGTCTCTCCCAAACCCACGCTGCCGCCCTTTATTGGATGCAAGTCAACCAATCGACGTGGCGGACAACCTCAATCCACCTGGCTAAAGTCTTGGCTGGGTGGTCGCTCACTGCCGGCCACACCATCTCCTCTGGTCCACAACACACCGAAACTTCCCAGCCTTCATCGCGACGTCAAGAATTATATATCACGGCGCGGCCACCCGCGTCTTGCAGCTCGCTCCTCTGCTTCGCCGTGGCTTATATCGTCATCGCTGAACGCTCATTTCGCGTACTGGGGCCTAGCCAACTTTCCTATATCCAGCGAGGCCGCAGCTAAAGTTGTGTGGACATCTCCCCTTCGTCACAGCCCTGCTGTCTGCCATCATCAGCTGTAGTAATTCGGTCGTTCTCCGCCTATCATGCCTCCCGTGGCGTCTGCACTTTATGCCGAATTTTTGCCTGAACCACTATTCACCATGTTCACAGCGTATCCTTTCTTAATACGCGGATGGTCCTCCAACATGGCCTCTTTGCTCATCAATGCCACCCGTGTAGACGTAGACTACCTTCCATTCACGTCATTGCATAGCCACCTTGTTATACAGCTGGTCCATCATCACCGGACTTTGCCCTATCCGTCGCTGCTTAGCCGAGCATTCCTTGCTTCTCAGATTGTCTCATCTCGGCCCACCTGCCGCTCTCACCTGGCGTCTATACGATCGTGAATTCCTGCATTCTGTGCTGATACTCTTGAGCCTCTCGATCCCTTCTGCTCCGCCGTGTCTCACCTCTGGCGCTTGCCACCTGTGTCTCGCCTTCGTGGATGAACTGCTCGGTCCTGTTTCGTAGATATGCCGCACGTAGGTACCCGCTGCAGTCTCGCCACGTACGGGTAGGGACATACGGGTGAATCAAGTTGCCAAGCGCCAGGCCATGGGTTTGCCGCCGTTGTCAAATCGATCCCTATCAGCCACTCATTCTCTTGTCTGCAGAAAACTCCGGACACTTTGCCCGACTTCTAAGCGAGCTACATGAAAAATACCAACACCTCGCTGTGCTGTCATGATATTGGACTTTAGACATGCGCGAAACCGCTTCATCGACAATGTCATTCCAGTAGTGGCACCGTTCGTCAATAAAATATTCTCTATTGTCTGTTGGCTCCATGGGTATCAATACAATCAACGCCTGTACAGTAATCACTCATCATCTTCGTAGTTAAACAGCATGCGACCCCCGAAACCGGTCGAGGTACCATGGCTACCAATCAACCATCATCACTCACACCTCTAGCATCACAGCTTTGTCGTTGCATCTCGATTAGCCTCAGTCAGAGGCAGCACTTCTTCGTCAATAGTATGCGTTGGGGTCTTGTTGGTTGTCGAATCAGCCTTGCTTGGCTCTTCGTCAATCATAGTCACTAAACTGTCATCTTTCAGTAGATGTGTTTCCGGTTGCTTCGCCAGGGGCGCAGAATTGTTTTCAGCCGGGTCATCCTGCATATTCACGAGGTCATCGTCCTTTAGCATGTGAGAGACAACTTGGTCCTTCCCAGGAGTGCTTGGTTTTGGAGGTTCATCTCTCATTGGTATTGGATCATGGTCGGTAAGCGTGTGAGTGACAGTTTGTTTTGTCTCCTCCTGGCTGCGAGACGGTATTTCGTCCTTCATGGGAACGGGAGCATGATCATGAAGCGTGTGTGTAGCAATGGTCTTGGCCTTCTCAAGTGGAAGCGCTTGTGACTCGTCGGAATCGGTTTGGACAGCGACGTCTCCTTCGACAGGTGTACCAGACGTGTCTTTATCGGAGTCGTCCTTGGGCTTGCGTCTCGCCTTGTCCTGTGTGCCTTGAGGGAGCTTGGAAGGACGTCCAAATCGGCTTTTCCAGGCTCGCTTTGGAGGAAGAGCCTTGGTTGATGCGGGCTGGCCCTCGTCAGGCGGACTAGGGAGAGGGCTAGATTCTTCCTGGCCGAGGACATGCGTCGTGACAAACTTCTCAAATGAGGCGGTGCGATCTGTATCGAGGCGGTGAGGCTTGTCAGCCTTGGACGACCGATGGCGGAACGGTGCGTGGTCTTCCAATTGATGGGCCGTGGAACTGCCTCGGTCATCAGGGAAAAAGTCATCATCGTCTATCCGGTGGGGTGTGGAAATGTAACCGCGGATAGTCCTAGCCGCATGATCCTCAAGCGCATGGGCAACCGTTCGGGAAGCAGCTTGGGCAGCATCGTCTTCATCAAGCGTATGCACTTGGGAAGCAGGAATGCTGAATAGGCTCTGGTCATCCTCCAGACCATGCCTGCCACGCCGGCTGGAGGGTGTGGATGTCCCTGGCGTCTGGTTGCCGTCTCTGCTATGTGAATCTTGGGTGGACCTCGACGTTTTCCGGTCATCCTGTAGGCGATGACGAGAGATTGTCGCAACCCTAGTTATTTTGGGGTGGTCTTCCAAGTGGTGGAGGGTTGGGCGGGCAGGGAGCTTGATCTTCTCATGGTCCACTAGGCTGTGTAGGTGGACAGTCGAGTCTTTGTGTGCTTTCTCCTCGGCGTCCAAGCCGTAGGCGACGAGAGTGGAGGTACGGGAAATGCTACGGGAGCTCACGACTGGCCCATTTTCGTCAAGCTTGAGGCCAGTTGCATCCTTGTGGAGATCGTCGACCTTGGCAAGGGCCGTCAAAGAGGAGTCGCTCGTTTCAACCACTTGTTCCTCCTCACTACGTCCGCTGCCTTTTGCCTTGGCTTTCTTGCCAACCGGTACCAAGTACCAATGCTGACCGAGATATCGAAGCAGAGGCACGTGTTTTGCATTAGCGGGCATTTTGTCTTCGTTCTTGGGTGCAGGTTCAGGTGAGGGGGTCGGTGGAGGTGGGGAAGCGGTGACGGGGCCGGAGATGCTCTCTCGCTTGGCCTCCGGAATTGTGGACAATGCACTTTTGTCCATCTCGGCGCTGCCGATCTTTGGGCGGTTACTTGTTTTGTCGGGCACAACAGGCTTGCCGTACGTCATTGGCAGCTGAGGTATGTACTGATCCCAGCTGGTAGAGATTGGAGCGTTGAGGTCCTTGAGTCGTTCATGTTGCTTCTCTCGAAAAACAACTTCCTGCTCGGCCCGCATGAGGGTGAGGCATGGACAGCAGCATCCATCTAGCCAATCCTTTACATCAGAGCCATCGAGGCCGTAGAAAGCACGGACGGTGGTCTGCAGCTTGGCCAAGAAGCAGCCATAAACTGCAAGCGGGCCCAGGTGTCAGTCGGAGTAGACTCAAGGCGGGACTGGACTTACACGGAAAGCAGACAAGGAACTGGACGCAATCTGGGTTGATGACTCCAGTGTCTGGAGGCCCAAGTGCATCAAGACCGCCGAGGGCGGACCGCAGCCGGGATGAAGCGCGAGCATACGCACCACAGGGACAGAAGAAGGCCTTCCCGCACGAGGTGCCACCGGCATTGGGCAGGTCGCGGACGGATTGCCACTGTCTCTGGCGCTCCTCTGCGGCCTGCTTCTCCATCCTTGCAGAGGGGCGAGGTGTGAAGAGGGGGGCGGGTTCACGTTGATACCAAGCGGGAGAGGTCCGAAGATGGCTGTACTTGGGGTCGTGGGTCCAATGAAGCTGCCGATTCATACGCGAGCATGGGCGAAGTGGAGGTAGTGTCGGCGGTTGTTATGTGAAGCAGGTAGGTCAGGGTTGGTCAGTTATGGCTGTGCGAAGGAGGTCAGGGAGTAGAGGATAGTTGATATGAAAGTGGGATGTAAAGAACTGTTGCAGAAACACGCCAAAGAATGAATACCCCGATTGAGGCTGAATGTTGAAGATGCGTTCTGTGAGAGAATGCTTTCAGAGATGGAAGAGGAGAAAAACACGAGTGCAAACGTCGTTAGACTGAACCGTGGTTGAGGGCCTGCCTCTTGCCGTTGCAGCTGTTGCTTCATGGCATTGCAGGTGTGACAGACGCAAGGCTCTTGCCTCGCCTCATTATGTCAACAGGGTCTACAATAAGGCCCTTCCAACTTCTATGTGAGGTTTATTCAATACTGTACCATCTGGAGAACCATATAATTGGATCTAGGTGTCCATTGAATAGCGTTTGGGGTAGCAAACACAGCACGCGTGAATGATGTTGGAACACTGCCTTGCGGCTGCTGTTCCTGGTAACAATTGAGCGCCTGTCGTTTTCTGCGAACAATTCCTCTCGTGTACGAAGCACAAATACGTGTTCTCTACTCTCTACCTGTGGTTTTCAGCTCCTCGACACGTTGCAATCGTTGCGCAGCGCAAACCAGGAGGATCGATTGATGTTCGCGATAACGCCTTATCGTCGTGGCCCTTCGCACGCAGATAAGCTCATTTCCGGTGTGGCCAAGGCGCCGTAGGGCACGCGATCCCTGCAGCTTGGCAACACAAGCTCAGAAGATGCATAATTTCCCAATCTGGGGTAACCAGCACATCTCACATGCACATAACGGAGGGCACGTGGGGCCATCGCATGGCGCTCAGCTGGCTGGCTCTTGTCGAGAAATCGATTTTCATTAATTGCCCATGTTTGTGAGCATGATGCACAAAAAAAATTAAAATCAGGCCGGGAAAGAAAGGAGAAGGAAAAAGCCAAGCTGTCAAATGAGCTGGGCGTGACGTGATGGCCAAGCAAGGGGGAACTGAACCCGCGGCGCTCCTCCGGCGGCCTCACTCAGCAGCCAAAGTCATGTCAAGACATGCCGTCGGTGTCGCAAACGGCGTCATGAAGACGATCTTTGATCAAACTAGCACCCAGCATCCACCCGTTTACGCTGGGGCAAAAAGCCAGGGCAGTGCATGGGCTTGTTATGAGGGATAAAGTGTGGGCCGGCACAGTGAATCCCGCGGAGCCAAAAGGCAAAGGCAAAATGAAAGGATGAGAGGGCTGCAGCATTGCGTTGTCGTGATTCAAAGCATCTTTTCGCGCTCAACTCAACGCTTTTTCCTTTCAAGCGAACTCTCCCGACTCAACTTGGGACCCGGTTGTGGTGGGCATGGCTTTTCTGGCCGAACGCTCGTTCTATTGCCTCAACTCTCTCGCTTAATGCAGCCTAGCCGGCGGAGAAAAGGAACGCCAGGCAGGGCAGGCAATTGAAACGGGTGCGTGCAGGGCGAGCTAGGAGTAGGTTGCGTGCTGGGTATGACGGGGTGTCTTGCCATCGTGACGCGATCAATCATTTCTGTTTAGCATCGTCCAAGTGCAATATCAGGACCCCATTTCGCGGTCTTGTCCGAATACGCAGCGAAATTCGCCCATCTCGCAAAATCACCAGAAAAAGGATCGGTCTGGAACTTGGCCGAGGAGAAAGACATGGCGGGTCCCCTTCGCCCCCTCCCTCCTGGGCCACGGTATGAGAGCTTGGGGAGAGGGGGGGAAGCCAAGCCGGAACCAGCGAGACGGCGCTGCAACCCAGCCCAGCCAAGACAGCGCATCCTGGACCTGCGAGTCATAAAAGAAGCGACCTACGCGCTGGGCTGCTCTTTTAGCCCGTCGGTCGAGCGAGTTCCAGGCCTTGGCGGACCGTCTGCCCAGATCCATGTCGAGCGCGCGAACACCCGTTTGTGCTGATGCTGGTGCAGATAGTCATAATACTGCTCACGATCGATATTGTTCCTTCTGCATGGGCGTCCGATTTATTTGGCGATTACGGTGCGCAATGCCGTTTGGGGGGGGAAAAGCAATGCATAATAGTTTGTGGTTGTGTGCTAGCTATGCCTTGCTGCGCTGCCCGCCCGAGCGCTCTCGTCGACGTCAAGCTTATGCCAGCTGGCCCCTCTTTCTAGAATGACATGCGTTTCACCTTGAGCTTCACCAGGGAAGAGACGAGACCGTAGCCTGGCAGACGAGGTAATAAAAGAAGCTTCCCCTCACTGGACATTTGCCGATGCCGTTTGGCCTGTTGTTTTTTTCTTTGTGTCGTTTCGTCACTAGCTGGTGGCCCGTAGCTCCTCGCGTCGCAGCAATTCAAGCTAAAGTAGGTAGCTAGCTGAAGCAAACAACTTTACGTAGGGCCCTCTTGCTAGCTCCCTTTCCACAGAACCATCGTGGTCCCAAATGTTGAGTTGAATCTCCAAGCCCGGCGCGCGCACCTTATCAGCCCAAGCCCAAGCCCACGCCCAGACGGTACCGCATGTAGGTACGCCAGTGGCGAGCGACGGCGGCGCCGCGTCCGCCAACAATCTTTCCAGCTCCAGGGGCCCGATTGCCCATTTCAGAACGTGTGCCCGCTAGACCCCGGCCTGCTGCTGCTGGTGCTGCTCCCCAAATCTCCCCACACCACCCACCTGCTCAAACTGGCCTTGAACCTTCAGGCACTTGGCCGCTTCGGTAGAGTCCTTGGCACACCTCAAGACCCGCCTGGCACAGGCAAGCCGTCCCTGGCGCTGCCCTTTGTCGCCTAGCGCATCCGCTGGCGTCGGCTACAGGTACTGGTGGATGCAGGTTGCCGACCCATGGGCTTGGGGAAGTAGTGGGTACTTGCAATTTCACTGCGCTGCCCCTATTCAAGGCGCGTATCGGCTACCCACCTCTTCTTCCTCCTCGGTGACATTACAGGTGCAATATTGGCCAGGGTCGAGATCTGTATCGTCTGTGCATCCCCCCTCGTGCTGCTCACCATTCAGCGGCTGCAGCCCATTTCGCACCAATCCAAGGCCTGGCCCGATCCCTTATCCTCGTGTGATCCTTGTTCATGCCTGTGCCTTGGCGCACCTGGGATCCTTGCCCTCGTGCTTGGCTCTAGACCCTCCCCTCCTCTCTGCTGCTCTGCTGTGCTCTGCGCTGGGAAAAGGGCAGACGCACTTGTCGGGTTCTGGTACTTTGCGCCTCCCGCCTATCGAGGTACATGGCCGAGGTACCTCGCTTTACCTCTTCCTCTCGCTCTCGCTCTCTTCCTCCACGCTTGGCTGCGCTTGGCCCAGGAACCTTAGCTCTCGTCGGCAGAGGCGCCTTGCCTTATCTTCACACTGGCCCTGCCCTCTCGTCCTCGTCTCTTCTCCTCTCCTCTTCACCTGTTTTTTCTTCCATTGGTGAACAGAAAGCAGTGTCGGGTGCCCAGGGCTACGATCAGATTCAACGTCAAACTAAAGACAGACAATTTCAGGCACCGTTTCTCTTTCCTCCCAGGAGCCCTCTCCCTCTCCCTCTCCCGCTCTGTCTCTTCTTCACCCTCGTCGACCCAAATCACACCATCTTCGAGCAGCATCACCTTGTTCTCAGCACCGACGTCTGACCACGGCGTGCTCTTCAATTGACAATTGGCCCGTTTGCTCCTTGGCAAACAACCTTTTCACTCTACATCCTCCTTGTAAGTTACTTCCTCTTGCTCTCCCTTTGGAAAAACTCAGCTCCGGTTGTGTAAGACATCCGGCTCCGCACGTGGCTTTTCATACTTTGGGTCTCATGGCGTTTCCGGCCATTCGCACAGACACACAGACAAAAACATGACCAGACCATTTGCCTCGTACCTTTTATGAACCATCCTTGACTGACCTGATCTGTCTCTTACCTGCAGCTACCAAATCCGACTAGAAAAAGCACTTGTCTTTGGCCAGGCTTTTCTTCTTCCCCCTTCGGCATTCTTTCAGACAGCGGCATCAAACGCAAGGCGATCTCGAATCAACTCGCAGCCATGTCGGACAACAACATGAAGCCCACCAGCGGCTCTCCCCTGGACACCAACATCGCCGTGCCCGAAAAGGCAGCCCTCACCAATGTCTTCGCCAGCCCAGTCGATACCCTCGGCCGATCCAGCGCCGACTCGTCGCCTCGTTCCCTCAAGAGCGACAACCCCTTCGACACCGACATCGAGGCCATGGCCACCACGGACTCTCTGCAATACTGCGTCACCAAGAACACAAGCAACATGGCCAAGACGAAGAGCGAGTGCCAGGTCTGGCCCGGCAAGGACCACTGGCAGAGGCGCGACAAGGCTGCCAAGGCCAAGCGCAGCTGCACCTTCATGGCCGGACTCAGCCCCCGCAACAAGATCATCGTCAAGGTCCTCATCATTGTCCTGATTGTGGGCGTCGGTGTCGGCGTCGGCTTCGGTGTCAGCAAGCCCCTCGGAGCTCCCATCTGGGGTGACGATGACCACCACTAAATGGCTCTGAATCAAGACACAGTCATTGGCGATGAACCACCCATTCCGTGGGCAAGGTCTCGCCACAACCAGCTGGCAGCATTCAATCGGCCAGTATCACGCAACTGAGAGAAAGTCTTCAGCATGTTCCCCATTGACAACGCCCAATACCTCATCATTCTCCGAAAAGGCTGTCACAGCTACAGCTCTTGTACATACTAGGCGCCCGGAGACGCCTTTTGAGTACTTGCCGTCTTTCGTTTTCAGGATTCACGCCACCTCAAGTTCGGTCTTTGTCACCCTTGTCGCGCGCTTTCACACAGGAAGGGGGATATTATTCAAGCATGGCACAGGCGTTCAGGTGTTACGGTGTACGGCATGATCCTTCACGGCCATGGGAGGAAGCTGTGCTCGTTTCTTTTTTGTCTCTTTTGATGTTCTAGAGAAGGGCTGCTACAAGGGTTGTCGATGCCCTGTCATAGAAGTTCCAGGCTTACAGTCAGTCGTGTTTGGCATTACTAGACGGATGCAAGCATATGAATACAAGGCGCATGCGCCACGGCGTCGGCGACGGTAACCACCACGTCGCCGGATGCGTTCACTTCTCTCAATGTCGAACACTCCTGCTTGTGATATGAAGTGCAGTGCATTGTTCATTCAACTTAATTGCAGTGTTTATCTGAAAACGCGGGTATGCAGGTTTGATTAGCCAGGGGGCTGCAAAAGCCAATGATCGACGTGCTCCCATTTCAAATGAGCCAATTGCGTCGCTGGTCATTGGCTGAAGGGCTGGCGCGGGCTGTCGGGATGTGGGTTGTGGGCAGCGTCCCCTGTCGATTACCGCTCCTGGCCCTCTTCCATGTTCACTTTCAATGTCTCTTAATTGCCGACTCTGAGGGTGCTCCACTACTCTGTAGACGGTTAGCAAGTGCCGTGCAATACGCGTATCAATACGCAACGCTTTCACTTCGGTCGGATACGCTGTGGCAGTGCTCGTACGGAGGAAAAAGAAAGACGCGTTTGCTTTACGGCTCAGCCATGGCCTGATGAACGCTTGGCGTCGCTGGGGAGGGGAAAGCTTGGGGGGAGCTTTGACCGCCGTGCTCTGCGCTGCCCCCTGCGTATTCGGGACTGGGTCAGTTTTGGCCAAAGGTTTTTAGCAGACAAACAAAATTCGGCAGAAAACTTCGGACTGGCAGCCTTGGCGCCTTCTCGCTATCGCATCCCTTGAAACGACTCCCATCACATTTGCCGCGACGGTTGAATTTGGGTGGTATTCTGTTTTTACCTTGTTCGCGCGATTCGTGAAACGTACCGCCACCATCCCAGCTAAAGTAGTAAGCTTTCGTGCTGCAGCTGTCGGAAGAAGTCAAATAACTTAGTCTGCCAGGGCACGACGGGACGTTGGCGCATAATGGAGTCACTAATTATGCTGATCAGCACAAGTCGCGTTCTGCGAGTAGTGAATGGACTGTTGACTGTTGGACATGTTGTGTGATTTATGCAAAGCTTCACTTCTCTCGTAGTTTTTCAACTTGTTGGACCTCAGCGACGAGGGCGTATCAAACGTGTACGCAGAAGATGCCTTCTCCAATCATGTCGCGTCTCCAGGCCGTAACCTCAGCCCAGGCTGCAATGCTATGAATGTGCAGGAAGCGGGGCGCAGCACGAGCAATACAAAGCAAAGTCAAGTCCAAAATAGCTTCACGCCCAGCAAACAATCCACGAGTTTTGAGTTCAGTGCCCATAACTGGTGTTGTCTTTTTTGTCTTCCAGAAACTCTGAGCGTCAACCATAAGCCCGGATCGCGCCCGTATCCGCCAGCGGCCCGGACCCGGAGCCCCCACACCCCCGCTATGGACGGCGTATCCGTTGCGGCGAGCGTAGTCAGCTTCGTCTCGCTGGGCATCCAGGTCACGCAAGGACTCGTCGACTTCTACTCGGCGCACAAGTCTCGCACGTCCGATGTCGCCCACACGCTCAAGAAGCTACAGCATCTGGCGGTCGTGCTGGAAGCCCTGCGCACCCAGCTGGCGGACCGCAAATTCCGCGCCGACGAGCAGGAACTCCTCCGCAGCATCGACGCCTCGGTCCAGGATTGTAAAGACTGCATGAAGGAACTGCAGAGCGAAGCCGACAAATTCAAGGGCGGATCCTCAACTAGCATCCGGGCAACGGCTCGGACGGTCGCTTATCGGGCTACGTACCCCTTTCGACAGAGCACGTTGCTAAAGCTCGGCGAGGACATTGATGAGATTGTGGCGCATGTGTCGCTGGCACTACAGGTGCTCGATCATAGTGACACCCGTCACATCCAACATGACGTCGAGGACATCAAGGCATTACTCGACCTCGTGCGTGCCGACCAGGTCTCCTCGACTCTCCGACAATGGCTAAACGCCCCGGATCCTAGCGACAACTACAACAAGGCTCGTGAGAAATGCCACCCCGGAACCGGGCTCTGGTTTGTCGAGAGTTCCTCTTTCAAAAGCTGGCTCACAGATCCTCATTCATTCTTGTGGCTCAACGGCTTTGCGGGATGCGGCAAGTCGGTGTTGTGCTCCACGGCCATACGGCACGTCCATCGACATCGAAGGTCCAGCCCACGCATCGGGATTGCCTTCTTCTTCTTCAGATTCGATGACAATTCCAAACAAGACACTTCAGCCCTCCTCCGCACATTGGTCCTGCAGCTGTCGAGTCAGCTGAACGACAGCCAAGGCCACCTAGCTCGACTCCACGGTAGCTACCGCGGCACGAAGCCGCCGAATCAAGCTCTTTTGGACTGCCTGCATCAGCTTGTAAGAGCCTTCGACCATGTATACATTCTTCTAGATGCGCTCGACGAAAGTCCCCAAAGTGAGCATCGTGGAGACGTGCTTCAAGCACTATCCGACATTCGGGCATGGCGGGAACCCGGCCTTCACATCCTCGTTACCAGCCGTGACGAAATTGACATTCGAGAGGATCTCGAAGCATTGGAACAAGAAACCATCTCTCTGAGAAATGATTATGTCGACAAGGACATTGCAGCCTTTGTTTCCAAATATCTAAGACAAAATCGCCGACTTCAAGGATGGGAGAAGCACTACGACCAAATAGAGAAGGCTCTCACAGACCGCGCAAAGGGCGTGTAGGTCTACGCATCCCCCTTTGAAGATATTGGCTAATTTGACTAGGTTTCGATGGGTTGAGTGCCAGTTCACGGCATTAGAGTCATGCCCCAGAAGCAAACGTTCGCTCGACCGGCTCCTTGCGTCTTTACCCCGATCTCTGGACAAGACGTATGAGCGCATGTTATTGAATATTAGCGAGGAGTCTGTGGACGACGCCAAGCGCATACTGACTCTCCTCTGCTGCGCCAAGAGACCCCTCACCGTAGGAGAGGTCATTGAGGGAGTCGCCGTGGAGCTGGGAGATAACCCCAGACTCAATCCTGATGGCAGACTGCTTGATGAAACTGAACTTCGCCGTGTCTGCCCCGGACTCATTGAGCTCGTCTCAGGTGAGCAGACTACAGTTCGTCTTGCGCACTTTTCTGTCCAAGAATACCTGGAGTCGGAACGCATGCATAGCTCAGTTGCTATGTTCACGGTAAAAAAGATAGAAGCCAACTCCGAAATGGCCAGTATCTGCCTGACGTATCTGATGGATCCTGTCCTGCTCATTTCACATAGGAGGATGTTTCCGCTTGCGCTGTACGCTGCAGCTAATTGGTGCAAGCATTTCCGAGATGGGGACATCAGTCTACACGGTGCACGATCCAGGGCACTTGAATTATTTCAAAGTACCACAGGAGCATTCGATAATTGGGTCCGTCTTGCATCTAGCATGAACTCTATATTGAGACCGAGCGGAAAACCATCGCCCGTTTATTCTACTTCGGTCCTTGGTCTGGATTCAGTGCTATCTGATTGGTTCACAGCTCTTCCGGCATCAAGTCTCTCGGAATTTCACGCAAATATCAACTCGGTTTGCGGTGTCCTTGGCAATGCCCTGCAGGCTGCTTCATGGGTGGGTCATGAGGCGACCGTTCGACTTCTCCTCGACATGGGCGCAGACGTCAATGCGTCGGGCAGTGATCATGACTGGGCCACCTTGCAAGCCGCGTCGGTCTATGGACATGAGGCAGTAGTCCGCCTTCTCCTTGAAAAAGGCGCCGCTGTTAACATACAGGGCTCTCCTTATTGCGGAACCGCCTTACAAGCCGCATCGAGCTCTGGAAATAAGGCAATAGTTCGCCTTCTCCTTGAAAGGGGCGCCGATATTAATGCGCAGAGTCATTATGAGGGCACCGCTTTACAGCTCGCTTCATGGATGGGTCATGGGGCGATCGTTCGACTTCTCCTCGACATGGGCGCAGACGTTAATGCACAGGGCAGTTATGGTCACGGGACCGCTTTGCAAATCGCGTCGGAATATGGAAATGAGGCAGTAGTTCGCCTTCTCCTTGAAAATGGCGCTGAGGTCATGCGCGAAGTGGTCGGGTTGGTGATAGCGCCTTACGACTGGCATCGAACAGCGGACATAGTACAGTAGTCCGGCTACTGCTCGAAAAGGGCGTCGATGCCAACATGTAGGTGGACTATTTTGGAAGTATTCTGCAGACTGCTGCGGCGCGGTCGCACGAGGCTTCTGTCCAGCTGCTACTAGACCATGGTGTCGACATCAATGCATATGGGGGCATTACAGGTCTGCATTGATAGCGGCAGTGTGGTCCGGCCGCACGCCGGTGGTTAAGCTTTTCTTGGAGAAAGGCGCTGATATCAACATGCGACATAAATATTATGGAGACGCACTATGTGTAGCAGTGTCAGTGCCACAAGGCGATGGTTGAGCTGCTCTTGGAAAAGGGCGCCGATATCAATGCACAATACAAGCTTATCGGAAATGTGCTACAGGTAGCCATAGGAAGGTCAAGAGGGGGTAGTGAGACTCCTTTCTCAAAAAGGATGCTGATGTGAAAAGACGAGCGAGATCATCTATTGGGCGTAATGCCCTATGGTCAGCAGCGCGCCGTGGCCACATGGCGCTTGTGCAGCTGCTGCTTGGCCATGGTGCCCGCTACCGTTGCAGGTTCCGTAAAGAAGGCAAAGTGCAAAGTCAACCGAGAATGCGGAAGTGCTGATGTCAAATCCCTGGTTACTTGTCTGGTCATTACTTCCATTGGGCCGCTTTCTTAACAAAGTATTGCGTGGTCGAGAACTTCAGCACGCAAGCTATAGACCCCACGATAGACTGATCTGTAAGCGAATAGCTCAAGCTCTGGATATCCCCACTGAAGGATTCGGCTTGCCTAGTCTAGCTTGAGTTTCGACACCGAGAGGTGCTTCCATTCCGAAGGACTTATTTGACTAGGTAGTAAGCTTACATCTACAGGGAACTCAATTAATAATGGGCCTCGGACAAATAGGATGAACATAGAATCTAGTAAAGATTCTGAGAGTAAAGCATTTGCAATCATGATCACAATTACCAATCAACCATCTCAAACCGACAAACTATCAACACAGACTTGGAATGTTTGTAAGATAGAGTCAAGTATAGTGTAATATTAAGACTATAAAACCAGCTTGTGCAACTCTAGAAATTAGTGCTGCTCATCTACAAAGCTGTGAATTATCAAAATGAAGCTGTCATATCTTCTCAGACTCGCTCCTCTCTTCCTCAGAGGCACAAGCGGTGGAGGTCTCTCTTCCGATTTTTCGGAACGAGGGGCCATTACCGACGCCATCCTGGCTTTCTACCAGTCTCTCGACGATAAAAGCGAGTCTCTCATGCGATCCGTCACCACCAAAGAATTCATCTTTGACGGCAGTCAGTTCGCCGAGATTGGCCTTGGCCCTCCCGTGCCGATTGTGGGACAGGACACTATCGCGCCGTTCCTGCTGGCCGCACTGAACATGACCACCTCGCACCACGTCAGCAACTTTCGCATCCAAGTGCACGAAAAGAAGCAGGCCAACCTTACCGCTTACGTCTTGGCGCACCATTACAAGCAGATTGAAAAGCTCAGGGAGGACCCGCGCAACCAATACATCATGGGCAACAAGGTCGAGGCGAGTGTGATCAAGGACAAAGGAAAGTGGAAGCTAAACTCGATCAAGCTTCTGCCGTTTTGGCAGTCAGGAAACACTAATGTGATGGGTTTAAGCTGAACACACAATTTTGGTCTCGGAATGTTGTCCTCTTTGAATTCGTAAGTGAGAGAATTGAGCCAGAGCTTTCTTCATCTTGAGGCCAGGAGATGGTTCGCGGAATGCTGGGAAAGTAGGTGTGTGGTCTTTCTAATTGATATCTGAAGGGGCTACATCTGGACAGACCTTCGTCTCTAGAGGTCTAGGGTAGTCCATGTGTTGGGGAAGGAAACTGAGCCTCATCTCAACATAATAGGTTTCTCATTATAATTCAAAAATTCAATTCTCTGTTATCAACTTCAATTATGAAATAAACGAGTTAAGAGAAATAGGAACTTCCTCTGTTGACTCAAATATAAATGCAACACTCGCTTGGTTATACCTACGCTAACTAAAAGGACACCCAAGGCATCGACTTTTCTTCGGACACTGATGATGGACACACGTACCTGATCCTCGTAATATCTGATTCGAGCTTGTAGAAAATGTTTCTTTAGGTGCTAGACGATGGCGGCTGCCTTGTTTCTCTGCTTGATCGCGGCCATGGCCCTCCTTTGAGTTCAATTTGGCATCTATTGACAGTCTCACAATTAGATCCAAGACTGATTCTCTGGAATCCTTGACTTCATACAGCCAGTTGGCCATTTACTTTGAGAGAAAATCGTAGGATAAGGCTGTTCTCAATGCAAAGTGATTCGCTCCAGTAATTTCCGCAACAATACCATAATCTCTGGGCCACTCCAGCTGGACGTTTGTCTAGAGGTTAGTACACAGCTTCTTAAGCCATTGTGATCAACGGACTGGGAATCGGGGAAGCGGACAATCTTTTGGTAAGTCCCGTCGGCCAGTTCGTGTACCCGAATCCGTAACAGATAATGCAACAAAGGCACATCGGGGCATCGAATCATCGGAGTGGAGAAGTCCACAAACCCATACAATGGGATCTCCGCAAGGCGCATTTCAAAAAGAGAGCCTGAACTTAAGCAATGATTCATTGATGCGGTTCGCTAGACTTCCCTGCATGCTTGCCCCTCGAACCATGGCTGGGACGTGTACTGGCGTGGCCGTGAGTATGAGACCTGTGGCAGTGCAACCTTCGAGTTCCGATCAGCTTGGTCAATCATTGCTCCCTATTCATGAAAGCATAAGGGCTGAGGACCGAGGTAATGAAAATTCATTATGGCTTTTGATACTGAATTGAGGTTTAGACAACACCTATAGTTCTGTGCTCTGAATTGATTGAATGCTTTGGCCTACAAACCATCGCGTCTTCCTTAGACTCGCTCTGTTCAACTCAATTAAAATTTGGTGTGTTTAGGACAAAGTCTACATAAGGTAAAGTTACAATACTGTACAGCGATTTCCGGGTGCAACAAGTCCAGTCGCCCAGCTCCTCTCTGTGATGGTCCTTTCACACCTTTGTTATTATTCATTATGCTTCTGCTGCCAACACCAGACTTGTTTCGATGCCAAGGAAGCTTGGCTTAACCTTGCCTCATGAGCGGATACAGTACAATCCCTCATATATAATACTCTCTACAGTTCACAGACCTTCCTGTAGTGCAGACGAGATAGTATCGAGGGCTGGTGTGTTTCAATTGTACCTAAATATGTAACCCTAGATTCATGGCTTGAAAGAAATCCTTTCATTCAGGGGCCCTCGGTGAGCTACCTTTTCCCAACAAAGCGGAATCATCTGTTCTACGCTGGTCTTTGTCGATATTGCCCGCGCCACATGGCTATTTTCGCAACCTCCTTACCATTCGTTTGTTCTCACGATAAGGAATGTTCTCCCGCTATCCTACTGCCATGAGAACTAAATGTGACATAAAAGACGTGCTCTGGAATCTCAAGACCTTACCAGTGCAAGCAATCGCATCACCAGCGGCCCGGAATATTGTTTCTCACCAACTTCGAACGACAACTATTTGCAATCAGCTGTACCAGTTACGCACTGACTGCTCTTCTGAGACGTTACAGTGTACAACCAGACTGACATTGCCTTTGGAGAAACTCCAGTATACCCTAATCACTCAAGGGTAGCGTTCCTCCACTGAGGACGAGGTCGATCAATACGGACGTATAAACTCATCGCCTGCCCGTCACACAATCACGACAGAACAACAAAAATGGCTGGCGACTGGTTTGTGTCCTATGAAAAGGATCACAACCATACATTTAATTTCCTCGCATTCTGGTTCGATGGGGCGGTAATCACGACATGGGTCGTGGGCCTGGCTTACGTCGGGGTGCTCGGCACCATCGTCGAGAAGCTGTCTCGGCAACAGCGCTTTCGAATTGCGAATAACTTCGCGTATGGCCTTTCCACTGTCTACACCGTTATGTATTTAAACAACCCCGTTCTCATGTTCTTCTTTGTGACCGTCGTCACCTTTGTCGTCGCTCACCTAGTTACCCTGGCGTTGCTGAAACGTATCATCCCGGAGATACGCGACTTCTTTCTCGAGGTTCTCTATGCGTAGGCGTGCCTTTAACTAGGCTATGGGTGTTAAAAAAAGGCGGCGATGGTGGTTCCAGGTTGGCCAGGCTCGAAAGACTTATGGTTATGGCGGGCTCCGGCCCTAGGATCCAGGGAGGCATGACGTTGGCGGTGGATTCAGATAGCCGAGGTAATTGATGCCGCGTTTTGATCAATATACAACGAATCGCCTCAATTAATATTAAGCCTGCTTCCATTCGGCATACCAGATTATGAGTGAATGATTTTAACAATTCTAGTTGTTGGCACTGCTTGGTGTGTTAAACCCATGTATAAATTAGATCACATCAACTACCAATCGAAACTAGGCCCAGCCTGTTCAGCGCAGGAGAGTCTCTATTTGGTTGTGAGGCTTAGAGCACAGCCTCAATTACTGTATTCTTGCGCAGCCCAGTTCTGTTGCGTGTGATTGGTGCTATAATAATGTATGACATTGCTAAGGCTCCCAACTTTCCTTCCCAAACTCCTCAAATTTTGCTTCCCCCAAGTGTATGATGGCTTCTGTTTATGAAAAGACGCCTCTTCGAACACGCGGTGCGCTTCGTCTCTTGGAGCTTGCTCCGGGGACTTTTGATGATCCGACCATCCATATTTCAATTCGCCGTACAAATCTTGTGGCAGCCGAATCAACATTTGAGGCCCTATCCTACACTTGGGGCGCTCACTATCCACGGCAGGTCATTCAATGCGGCCCTGGTGACCAGCAGCAGCTTGAAGTCACCCTCAATTGTTACACGGCGCTGCGCTACCTGCGAGACGCCAATAAGCCAAGAACGCTATGGGTCGACGCAATTTGCATTAACCAATCCGACGATGCGGAGAGGAGCCAACAGGTGCGAATTATGGGCGACATCTTTCCCACTGCGCGCCGAGTCATCGCATTCTTGGGAGAGAGTGATGCTAGTAGCCGGCTCCTCTTCCAGCATCTTGCAGCTGTTGATGCCGAATTCAAGTCTAGAAAATATTCAGCGAATATTCTTCCGCCAACACAGGCCATAATCAATCGCTTAGACGAGCTTTTCAGGCGGCCGTGGTTTTCTCGCGTGTGGGTGATTCAGGAAGCAGCAAATTCATGCAACCTTCTCTTCATGTGCGGAAATGGATCAGCAACGATGCGAGCCTTAATATCGTGTCTCTTTGGCCATCGGCGTAATACTCGCGTCGTCGATCAGTATCCTGCGCCCATTGACGTTATCCGGGAACTCGACCGAGACAGGCCGCCGTATCCGACACCACTGCGTGAAATATATAACCTCCTCACCCGAAGCGGCCTCTCCGAAGCGTCCGATCCCAGAGATCGTCTTTTCGCCTTGATACCCTTGGTGAGAGATAAGTCGCCTGCGTTGTTACGCTTGATTGACTACGAGGCCAGTGTCGAAGATATTTACGAAAGCTTCACGCGTCTCCTTCTCGCAGACATGGGGCTCACAATGTCGAAATTCATTCGCCATCCGCATACAAGGGCGATGCCGTCCTGGATCCTTGATTTGAGTCAGCATGTATCTTTGATTGATTGCGACACACCCCCTTTTGATCTACCCACTTCTCGAGACTTTACTTTACACCACATTTCTATCACCAACAATATAGCGAGCAGAGTCCTCAAGGTAAACGGGTTCCAATATGCCCATATTGATGCATTAGGCGCCCTAGCCCCGTTAGGCGGTGATCGCGAGCCAGCGCCACAGTTTCAAGGAACTACTGCACATATCACTGCTCTTTTGGATGGACTCAAATGCGACACAATCGACAAGAGCAACTGGCCGTGTCCCCTGGTTCGAGGTAAAATGGCCAAATTATGACTTGATTCCGGTCATCCCATACTAATGTTTCTAGCGTTGAGAGAAATTGTGGATGAGGATCTACATAGTTTTTTGAATGGGTACGGAGGCCTCGTAAGTGCAGCAACTCGATTATAGTGCCTGATGCTTACCTTGGTCCAGCATTACAACGTCACCAAAACGTTCGAGCAGTTTAGTTTCTTCGTTACAAGCCATGGTAAACTTGGAATAGCAACAAGTCAGGCGCAGCCAGGTGATATTGTATGTCTCATCAAAGGCGCGCCAGAACCGTGGATACTTCGCGAGCACTCTGCCAGTTACTGGGTCCTTGTCAGTGGAGACTGCTTTCTCTCCGACCTGTACAGTCATGCTCTCAAATTGTACAAGAGCGGCAAGTTGGAAAAATATCATTCGGCAAACAGGTACTATCAACAAATGATATCTGAACAAGAAACTTTGGAAGAGTTTTGCATTTGTTAGCCGCGAAAAGAAACAATACAAGTATCCCGTATCAAGACTCATGGGATCACACCATACAATCCCTAATGCTGCATATGACTGAAGAGCATGACAATTGGTGAAGTCTCAAATGTTCCATGGGAGTCTGCTCTTGTGCTCCATTGCGACAAAGTAAGCCTGAAGAAATGTAGGCTTCTCAAGGATCTTTATCCAACATTAGTATAAAATCAGATGGCGACCAGATGTCTGCATCTTCGTTACAGCTACGCTTAGACACAGGGCTGCCACTAGGCGTACTATCGTTGAGCCGAGACTCTCGGTGTTGCTGTAAGAAGGGTTACAAGTCATGGTCCCGGCGCAATTTACCTTGTGCTTGGGAAGCCTTACTGCTACACCTGGTTTAACCTCTACAACACCATCACGCCTTCAAGAGAATTGAGTAAGTGGAGTCAAGCCCATATCGTCTTTTGTTGTAAGGTCATTAACCAAGCAGTAGCAAGCCTAGGATACAGTGTCAAATTTTCAATCAAAGGACTGCATCAACGACTGTACAGTAGTGGAAAATTCCATGCAAAGTCAACGCACAACATGACACTCAATCCATAAACATCAGTCAACGCACTTGTTCTTGGCGGAATTGCCTTGCTGCAAGAATTATGATAACGAACGCAGATAAGCAGCATTATTTGTTGTCTGATATTCCGTACATGATTTTGTTTTGTTTGTTCCTGTTGTTTGTTCTCTTGTTCTTGGTTTGCAAAACACATTTCGACAATACGGGCTGCCGTTCATCCAAAACACACAATAAACAAGACTACGTGACCGCTGTTCAGCAAAAGTCTTTGGTAGGAAGCGGGACAACTCGGAATATTTCCGCACATGCTGGTGGTGAATGCACACATCTATGCATTTCCCTGTACAATGCGCTTGTGTAAACAACTCGCTGGAGAACAAGCCTGCGACAGTCGCTGTGGTGTTGAGCTGCTATAGATTCATGCTCACTTCAGTGAATCAGCCTGGCCCCTCTTGCAGTTATAAATCTTTCTTCTTCCTCCTTTGAAATTCAACTGCAAGAAAAACAACAATCGTCTAAGCAATTCAGACTCAACAAGTCAAGTACTCCAAACTTACGAAACCGAGACTATACAGCGCGCATCCTACCACTCGCAACCTATCACTCACATCTTATAAGCCGCAACTTATAAACCACATCTTACCACGCACATCTCACAACTCGCAAGTTGTCACAATGGTTTCGCCTAGGGTCAAGAAGTACGCAAACATTGCTATTCAGTACGCAAAAATTGCTATTAAATACCTCGTCATCCTCTTCGCCGTCCTCCTCGCGGCTCTTGGTTCATTTGCTCTCGAAGCGGTCTTCGCCCTCGACGAGCTTGCTCACCGTCCCAGGGTGGTTTTCGGCACCCCTCTGTTGTTTTGTCTTACACTGTTGTTGGTCTGGCTCCTCGAAGACCTCTCTTTCATCTTGCGGCTTCTTTTTGCGCTCCTCTATTGTTTGGCACTCGCGGTGTATATGGCGTGGATGGGGGAAGAACAGCCAGGCAACTTGGTTGGATATGACCTCGTTATGTATTTGGTTAGGGCTTGGACTGCCTTTTTCGGAAATTAGTCGATGGTGCAGTAGCCATTCCTCATAAGATTGGCAATATTCTAGTTGGACATCATGATGAGGGGACATAGATTGGAAGACATCCCCGATTTAGGTACAACAAGAGCGGGTATAGATTGGAGGACATCCCGGAGTTAGGTATGATAAAGAGCGGGTATAGATTGGTAGATTTCCCCGAGTTTGGTATGATGAAGGATGGGCATAGATTGATATTTTCACAAGCGCCTGTTGATAGTCGTCTCGTACTGGATACGCGCAATAGTTAGACAAAATTGACACACGTCTAACCCATTCACTTCCCCACACCATGATATGAGACGTCTTTCGCATCAGTGTTTTTCAAACTTATTCTTTTCGTGACATCTGTGTTTACTTGCGTCTATCACGCTTCCCATCCCTCTCTTAACCTCACATGGGAGACGGATATCAGCCATTCTAACTGCCCGTTCCTCCTGCTCGCGAGTCTTCCAAATCCAAAGAGGGAGGACCAAAAAGTTAGTTTCTTTAAACATGACACAATTACATTTAGTGATTTCTCGTCTCTTGTTCTTCTGATGCCCGTCCTCGAGACAGGTTCCCGCCTTTGCCTCCGCAATCCTCCCGAGAACACCGTTCGCGCAAATTGGGGCTTTGTATAAAAGACGTCCGTGACTCCTGCATTGATGGGAGACGATCCACGATGCATTTGAAAATTTATTCCCTCCGAGTTTTGCTCCCTGTGGTACAGCTGGTCCGAATGCAGCGTGGATAATCGAATAGGTCAAGCGACCGAGGCCACCCAGTTGTATTTGGATGAGTGATTGACAAAGGAAAGTGGTTTAAGTGGCTGTGCAGTGGGCGCTGCGATGTGCACAACCTCAAGTGTTTCAAACTGGTGGCGTTGGGCTCTGGTGGCCCAAACGCCTTCAAATTCAGACAGATAAGAGCGAGCCGTCGAAGTAGGTCACCAGGGTAAGGCTGCGATCAAATCACTTCGGTACGGGCCGCCGCTTCATGATACCGACATGTATGTGTTCCGTTTCCAGCACATACGCTGGAAATCAGGTCGGCCGCCTCGTCTGCTTATACGGATTGGTAAAGAAGTAGGGGTTCGCCGACGTTTTCGATTTCGGGAATCGTGCATTTTAAATCGAAGGCTTTTGATAGGACAATTTTGAAGATCTGCAAGAATTAGCCAGCGTGTCAAGGTTCAGGGGGGGGGGGGGGGGGCGCACCTTTTGCACGTTGATGCTATGGCTCGTACTCGAGAAGATCAGGGCCGCCCGCATAGCCTTGGCAAAACGTCTTGCCTGCAACTCATTAGTATTTTGTGCCCTAACAGGCCGAAATGGCATACCTGGTTGGAAATCTCCTCTTGGTCCTGGGGGGGAAAGTTGACAAAGTGGTCGTACTTGGTGCCCACAAGAATGGGGATGGCGGTCTTGTTGAATCCTCGACCCTGCCGGTACCACTCCTTGATGCTGTTGAGGGTGCTCTTCCGGGTTAGGTCGAACATGAAGAGGATGGCGACGGCGTCATTGCAGACGAGGGGCAGCATGTTGACAAACTCGCGCTGACCGCCCAAATCCCAAATGGAAAAGGTAATCTCGGTGTTGCGGATAGAGATGGTCTTCTCCATGAAGTTGACGCCCAGCGTCTGGATGTAGTCCTCGTCCCAGCTTCCCTCGACGTACTTGACCATCAGTGACGTCTTGCCAATCTGCGCATCGCCCACCATGCCGACCTTTATGACGACGTGGTTGCGGCCGTTGGAGGCGGGCTCGCCGGATCCTTGCCGGTACTCGCTGTAGTTTTGCGGTGCGGGATTCGACAAGCCGCTAGCCGGCCTCGAGATGGACGGAGCATTGGAGACGGGAGGGGTGTATCGGGCATTGGGGTCCTCTTCAGGCCGAGGGCTGTTGGACAGCCCCTGGTCTAATGACTGGCTCTGCTGGTGGTGGTAGCCGTTATGGTGGGCGGCCTGGGGAGAGCCGTCGAGTCCGCCGAGGGTGTCGTCGGGGGCTTCGTGCGAAGGCGGCGGCAGAGGAGGCGGATCCATATCCATTTTCTCGTCGGTGCGGCGCAGAAGCGTCCGCGGTCAGCGATGGAAAGGTTGGACGAGGACGGCGGAGGATGACGCCGCTGCAGGGCTTGGACTCGACAAAGTGTTGGACAGGCTGAGGTGCGCCGTTACGTCGTGGAACTCCAAGCTCGTGCGGATGGGGCCGATTCGGAAAGCTGGGGGATCAGTTCGTTGAAGGCATCAAGGCACCCTGGAGGGACAGTCGGGCCGAGGGGGACTAGGCACGGCACAAGCTGGAGACGTCCAAGAAGCCCAAGCGATATGTTGGAAGGCAAGAGTGCAGCCCAAAAGGATGAGAAAAGAAAGTCAAGAATCAGAGCGCGTGCGCGGTTGAGGGCTGCGGATCGGGCAAGAGAAAAAAGAAAGTGGTGGACAAGTCGCGATTGGGACGTGTGGGTGGTTTGAGGATTGCGGATGTGGATGGTGGATGGTGGATGGTGGATGAGGGGCGGTGGGCGGATGGTCTATCAATCATGGTGATGACAACTGTAGGAGGGCGGAATGGGGTTGGATGGGACTTTGCGGCAGCTGTTTAGGGCGGCGCAGCGCCTAACAGGTACAGTCACGCAAGCCACAGGCACCGGCCACAGGCACGAGAGCCACTAAAAAAGGGCCTAAAATCCCGACTAAAGCATCTTAGTACCGTTGCTGCATCATGCCGCAAGACGCTTCAAAGCAGTGGATCGGCCCGTCGACGAGGTAAAACTAAGGCAAATGGGAGAGAGCGAGAGAAATGTGACGAGTCCATGGAGAGGGGCGTGAAGCCGTGCGTGGCATCCAGAAAGCGAGAAACAAGTCTTAAGCGCAGGAAGGAAGATCGACGTGTTTCGGATCCAGGCTGTTGCTCACGAGAAAAGGTGTGCTACACCAAAACAAACCAATAAACACGGCGGTCCAATGAGCTTCCGCAGAGCGCACCACGCAAACACCACGGAAGGATATCCAGCTTAGCCTCGATCCAATCCGATCGCATCCCGCGCTGCTCTGCGGCTGGAGTCCCGACAAGACAAGCGCTGACGAAGGCAAAAGGCCGCCAATCCGTGCGGTGCGGGCAGCCTACTCCCGTGGACCCAAGTATAGCGGCGAACAGACCGCGTGTCGACAACATGGACAAGAAAAAAAAGGTGACGTGACGTGACGCGCTAGTTTGACAGCTTACCAGTTGGAGAAGGTCTTGGAAAAGGCTGCTAGATCATGCACAGCACGAGAGGGCTAGCGTCTGACTGGCTGCATTGATGCGAGGCTTGGAAGAGGTGAGATGATGCGGGACGAAAGTGGGCTTTATCGACGGAGGGCTGAATCGACCGAGGGCTGACGGGACACGGACGTTGCGATTGTATGCGGTTGTCTAACTCTGCGGCTAGCTGCTTGTCATGTTATACTTGGTCTGATACAACTTACATGTGAATGTAAATCCTCATCGCTGAATCTCGAGATTGGTATGCTTGCTTGAACCAGGCAGGATGCGACGTTCTAGTTGACAAGAAATCCTACATTCATACCCAGCTATCTCAACAACGATGTGAGCGTACAACAAGCGGTATCGTCCATCCAAGCAACGCATGGCTGTCCACTTATTCGCAACACCACAAGGTGGAGGATGACAGATAGCCAACCAACTTGGCAAACCGAACGGTCGACTCACACATCCTACAAGACTCAAGTCCACAGAAGACGAGAACAACATGGAATTCAGTCAGTGAGCAATCCTCACTTGATTGATATTCCCATCGTGTCGCCGTTCCCACATTCCAAAACCATGCCACCATATTCCCTGTTCCAGCCCACAACCATCGCATGATCGCTTCACCGGCCTCCGCTCCATTGGCCCCGACCGCTCCCAATCACGGCCGACCCGCAGCATGGGAACGGCGGTCTTTTAACCTTCCATTATTCCTTCTGTCCCCCCCCTGCGAGGTTTTGCGGTTCTGCTCGGGTCCGGGGAATAGCTGTTCGATGACTAAGCCGTATCAGCCAACCCCAATGCAGCGATATCGTCACTTATCCGCCCATAGTCTCCGGGCACTCTTCTCTCCCGTCCATTTTCCCACCGCATCTTCCTCGCCCACCTCGAACTTTGGACAATCTCCCCTCCTCCCCATCCCCCCCCCTCGACTCGCAATGGCTTCAATTGCTCGCTCTCTGCGCGTCGCCGCCCCCGTGGCCGCTCGCCTGGCTCCCAGGGCTGCTGCTCCCAAGTTCGCTTTCCGGAGCTTCTCCACCTCTCGGCTGAGTGAGTCGACCCTCCCGCGCAGCTCCCCCCCAGCTATCCTCCGATGTTGGGGGTCCGCACCAGCTCCAGCTCCAGTTTCATGGGACTTGTAATTAACAACGGATTGAACACAGGCCTCGCCCGCAAATACACCAAGGACCACGAGTGGATTGACATCTCGGCCGACCGCAAGACGGGTGTCGTCGGCATCTCGGAGTACGCTGCCGAGGCCCTCGGTGACGTCGTCTACGTCGAGCTCCCCGAGTCGGGCGACTTCATCGAGCAGGGCGACGCCATGGGCGCCGTCGAGTCCGTCAAGTCGGCCAGCGACATCAACGCCCCCGTCCGCCTCCGCGTCACCGCCGTCAACCGCCAGCTCGAGGAGAAGCCCGCCACCATCAACCAGGTCCCCGAGGACGACGCCCACGGCGGCGGCTGGATCGCAAAGGTCGACGTCGACGAGGAGGGCGCCAAGCAGTTCGACGCCCTCATGGACGCCGAGGCCTACAAGGCCTTCACCGACGCTGAGCACTAAGCGGAAAATGCGCCGAGCAACCAAAGGAGATGACATATGTCGCTGGGGCGAATGCACGTCGAAAGGGAACTTCATACGACGAGGTGGGATATCATGTTTTAGAAGGCGGCGCAGCTCAACCTGGCGGGAAAATACTAGATACAATCGGTGGTGTACCTGAGTTACTTGGTTCGTTTGCTTCATCTGCATGCCCGGGACAGGGAAGCCGGTATGGGGAATATATTCGTTCTCGTTAAGGTCTCAAGGCCGGCTTTGTCGGCGCCATATACCATATACCATATCTATCATGACCACGTTCCATGCATATCGCGTCTTGCAATGAGCTAATCACTTTTTTGAATCTTCCGTATCAGATCGTCACCCATTATACAGTCTTGCCCTGCGAGGGCCTGGCCGCGTTGATGGCATCCAGGATCTTGTCCGCACCCTGCTTCACAAGGTCCAGAGCAATACGCTTGCCGAACTCGTCGGCAGCCTCCCGCGTCGTGATGCTCTCGGTCGCCTCGGAATCAACGCCCTCTGTGCCCTGCGCGTTCACCACCGTTGCCCTGAGCCGAAGCTTGCCGTCGATCCAGTGCGTCTCGACGCCAATGGGCACGCTGCAGCCTCCCTCGAGCGTGCGCATGACGCTGCGCTCCGCCTCGCACGCCAGCGTGGCCTGCTTGTCCTCGAGCTGCCGCACGATCGACAGGACCCGCTCGTCACCCTCGCGGCACTCGATGGTCAGCGCGCCCTGGCCGACGGCGTGCAGCATGCCGCCGTTGTCCGAGTCTAGGAACTGGGAGATGCGTCCGCCCAGGCCCATGCGCTGCAGACCGGCTGCGGCGAGAATGATGGCCGTCAGCTCTGGGTCGTCGTTGAGCTTCTGCAGGCGGGTCTGGATGTTGCCGCGGTGGTCCTTGAACTTGAGGCCCGGATAGCGGCGAGCCAGCTGGGCGATGCGGCGGATGCTGCTGGTGCCGACGACGCTGCCCTCGGGGAGGTCCGCCAGCGTCTTCCAGCCGTTCTTTTCGACCAGGCTCGGCTTGATGACCAGCGTGTCACGGGGGTCCTCCCGCATGGTGATGCAGCCCAGCACGCAGCCGTCCGGCAGTGACGTCGGCATGTCCTTGAGGCAGTGCACGACGAAGTCGAGCTCGCGGGCGGCCAGGCGCTCCTCGAGCTGCGACGTCCACAGGCCCTTGCCGCCAAAGTTGTACAGCGCCGTGTTCTGGTCGCGGTCGCCCGTCGTGGTCATGCCGTGGATGGGGAACGAGTGGTCGGGGAAGAGCGGCTGCAGCGCGGCGACGACCATCTCGGCCTGTGCCATGGCGAGCGGCGACTTACGCGTGCCGACGTTGATGACCTTGGGGTCCTGCGGGACCTCGACTGCTTGTGTTGCGGCCATTGTGTTTGCGGGCGGTCAGGAGGAGGGCGGTGCGGTGGTTGTGTTTCGGGGAGAAGCCGGGGAGCTGAGAATGTGTGGTTGGGTGAATTGGCTGTTTGCATGGAGGGGTCGACGCCGAGGGGAGTTTCGGAGACTTTTTGGTGGGGCAGCTGATAAGATTGATGGAATCAGCGGCTGTCAGCTTCGTGTGCAAGTGGTACAGGGTAGGCCTGAGTGCTTGGTTTGGACCGGCAACTCAGTCAAAAAACTCCATCTCACTTTTTTATAATGGTTTTCAAATATTTACTTCATATTAAAATGCATTGTGGTGGCAGAAGAGCTTCTGAGGGGTGCCGGGTGTTCGACAGCTATTGTTCCCTCTCGCCATCGCACCTCAACGGTGAACTCTCGTCAACAACCCTTTCGATGAAATGGTGTTACGGTGCAATGACATGATAAATCAAATGGTCCCACTTCATGAACGGACTGTGTTTGTTCACCTCCATCCCACATCTACACCGACTAGGAGCAACTCTTGCGAGTGTGACCGAGTCAGGCTACTTTCAACAAGCTTTCTAGGAAGAATGGCCGTTCACAAATGCATCGCGTCTTGGTTAACCTCGTTTCTTCTGCGAATCAGCAGTGGTTGACTGTCGCCTCTGCACCATCGGCGGCGAGACTCGAACACTTGTCTGCCATTCCATCGATACATGTCGATGATCACAATCTGTCACAAGAGGCTGGTTATAGCATGGTCCAGGATTGGATGATGAGGTGTACAGAACGCGATGAAAAGATGCGCATTCTCCAAGTATAAAAAGGCCAGACATGGCTACCGACACAGGCCTCGCAGTTGAACTGCAACAATCTCAAGAGTCTATATATTCCTGCCAAGAAGAACGCAACCACGAAAACTGACTACCGCTACCATGAAGTTTGCTCTTCCCCTGGCAATCTTGGCCGTGTTGGTCACCGCCAAACCTCAAGGCCCTCCACCACCACCAGAATCGGCTCCGCCTCCTCCGGTTTCTGTGCCTCCACAGCAGCCACCTCCCGTGCCCATCCCCTCTACCAAAACCATTCTCAGCCCGGCTCCGGCTCCATCTGACCCGGCCCCGGCCCCGGCCCCTGCGCCGGTGCCGCCTCCGCCATCTCCCTCTGCCCCAGCACCGCCAGCTCCCACCACCAGCGGCGAGCCGGACGGCGCGATCTGTGAATGCGGCTACACGTACTGCGCATCCGTCTTGATGACAATGAGTAAGCGGCATCCAACTAGCCTTCTTCATCAAAACGCTGACATGATGCTTCCAGGAAAACCGTGGACGGAGAAGCAGCTTACTGCAGCATATTGCAGCACATCGCGCGTCAACTGCCAGAATGGCAACCCGAATACCAACGTGACGGCGGCGCTCTACATTTGCCTCTGCGAGGACGATGCAGACGACTACGGCACGGACCTGGACTTGATTTGCGGGTGCGACAACTGCCTTGTCGTCGCACCCGATTTCAGAGGACGGTGTGAGACGCCGTGCTACTCGGATGGATCTTGCGACAGTGACGGAGATACTAGAGGAACAGGCCGCAATGCCCTGCAGCTCGACTATCCCTAGACGAACTGCAGTTCAAGACCGGCAAGATGCCATTGTACACCTCGGGTGGGATCAATTTCGGAAGGTGATTCTACATTTCCGGCGCCGTGCTGGACAGGCGCCAATGGTGGTGTTGCATTGGTTCACTTAGTACTCGAGAATGAAGGGCCGAAGTCTCAGGTAGCACGTAGCCTCCGCAACAGAATGAATGCCAGATTTGGCCATGGCCGCCGGCGTCCGAGCATCCTCGCGAATGCGCTGCAACCGCGTAGTCATATGTCACATTTCAGCGCTCAGTGAAGGTGGGATATGCTGCCCAACCCGTGTAAGCTCGCTACATACGTGGCGTGGGAGTTTTGGCCGCGTTCCATGCAAGCATTCCCCACAGGCAGATGTGGCTTGATCCGCCTTCTAGAACTGTATCGTGCCGTCGAACAAGCGTTTGGAATGCGTCATGTCAATTACGCTTTGATTGCTGTCCTAAGCTGAGAAGAACTTGTACTTGAGGCAAGGGAAAGTGGTCGATTTTACTTATCTGCGTGGCATCGGGTACTTCCTTTCACCCGAATGCTCCCATACCAAGCAACGCAAGTCACTGTTCCATCCCCCCCTTATTACCATTTATCCAGGATCGCACATCGCATTGAGCCCTGCAGCTCAAACAGCTTCCAAAGAGGTCAAGGTGCAGGGCGGTAGCTCGACCTTCTCCGCACGCAGCATCAAGCCCCCCTGCCACCCAGGGTGGAGGACGAGCCCCTCCCCCGGGTTTTAGCGCGCCAACCCCACATTCACAGTGGGCCGAACGCCTCGAAATAGCCTGGACGGGGCCCCCTGCACGCTGTAGCTGCCTGCGGGACCCCTCCCTTGGGATACATTGGCCCAGGGCTGCCGCTGCTGATGCCCAGAGAGGCAAGCTCCTGATTCGACGGGCGAGGTGTGATCAGCGAGACTTTGCAAGTACCCGTGATCACTGTCGCGCCTGCCGAGGGGATGGTGCGTTGTGCGTGGTGCGTGGGTGACGCTTCAGTCTCCCTTCCAGGGCCAAACGCAACCAACCTGATTTCCTTCCCCTCCTCTTGTCCCCTCTTCGCATTGCGCTCCTCCGGATCCCCGAATGCCCGACGATCCCGTGGGAAGCTGATTGTCCAGGAACCTGTCGCCAACTTTTTGTTGCTCCTCTTCATTTTTCATTTGCATCCATCCTACTCACCAGCTGGGCGTCGTCGTGGTAGATTCGCTGTGCTTGTTCCGCGTCAAGACATACACCATTTAGAGCTTTTTCTCTTTGCTGCATCGCCGCCCCAGATGAGGGTCTTTGCATGATGGCGTCCACCGTTTTGCGACCATTGGTTTCGGACATTTGCAGTTCATCGTCTCCAGCCTCTCGCTTTGTGCGGTTGTCGTTCCACGGTGAGAACTCTCAAGCTGCTTCACAGCCGAATAAAACAGGACACTGACGCCCTCAACTAGATGCAAGATCATTGCTAGGCTCGCACCGAAAATGGCACAACTCAATTAGCGTAGCGCGCCAGCGCAGCCTTGTTGCTGCTCCGGTCGCCTCTACGTCGCTTGCTTTGGTTCGTCATAATGCTTCGGCGCTTACACCCAGTCTTGTCTCTGGTTCCCAGAGCTATTCCACAGTCGTGGTGCCTCCAACCACGCCATACAGTGAGCTCACTGTTGGTGTGCCCAAGGAGATCTTCCCTGGAGAGCGACGTGTGGCGCTGACGCCTGCTAATGTTGCCCTGCTCCTGAAGAAAGGGTTCAACAAAGTCGTCGTGGAGCGGGGCGCGGGCACCTCGGCCGATTTCCTCGACGAGGCTTACACCAAGGCGGGTGCGACGCTCGTCGACTCGGCGAAAGATGTCTGGACAGGCTCCGACATCGTTCTCAAGGTTCGCGGACCTCTGGTAGACGAAGTGGACAGCATCAGAGAAAGCCAGACCGTCATTTCATTCCTCCAGCCGGCACAGAATAGAGGACTTGTCGAAAAGATTGCAGCTAGAAAAGCGACCAGTTTCGCAATGGACATGATCCCTCGCATTTCCCGCGCCCAAGTCTTTGATGCATTGAGCAGCATGGCCAACATTGCAGGCTACAAAGCTGTGCTGGAAGCCTCCAACGTCTTTGGCCGATTTCTCACTGGCCAGGTGACCGCAGCAGGCAAGATCCCGCCTTGCAAAGTTTTGGTCATTGGTGCCGGCGTTGCCGGTCTCAGTGCCATTGCTACGGCACGACGCCTTGGAGCCATTGTTCGAGGGTTCGATACTAGATCGGCTGCGCGAGAGCAGGTTCAGTCGCTCGGCGCGGAGTTTATAGAGGTTGAACTTCAGGAAGACGGCTCGGGAGCCGGAGGTTACGCCAAGGAAATGAGCAAGGAATTTATTGAAGCTGAAATGAAGCTCTTCAGGGAACAGGCCAAGGAAGTAGACATCATAATCACGACAGCTCTCATTCCGGGCAGACCGGCCCCGAAGCTGATTCTCAAGGACATGCTCGAAGTCATGAAACCAGGCAGTGTCGTTGTCGACTTGGCTGCGGAGGCCGGCGGCAATTGCGAGGCAACGAAGAAGGGCGAATTAACCACATTCAACGATGTGAAGATCATTGGTATGTTCGCTGTTCTCAACGAAATAACTGCTAACACTACAGGTCAGGATACACCGACCTCCCTTCCAGACTCCCCACGCAGTCGTCGACGCTCTACTCCAACAACATCACCAAATTCCTCCTCTCCATGAGCCCCAAGGACAAAGAGTTTGGCCTGGACCTGACTGATGAAGTTGTTCGAGGCGCCATTGTCACCCAAAAGGGCGAAATTATCCCTCCCGCCCCACGGCCGGCACCTCCTCCTGCTCCCGCGAAGCCAGCAACACCCGAGGCAGTCATTGAGCCTGTCGCACTCACACCGTGGCAAAGCAAGACACGCGAGGTTGCGGCAGTGACGGCGGGGATGGGAAGCATGCTAGCTCTCGGAAAATTCACCAGCCCTCTATTCATGTCTAATGCCTTCACCTTTGCTCTCGCCAGTCTTATCGGATACAGGGTGGTTTGGGGCGTTACCCCTGCCCTCCACTCTCCCCTGATGAGCGTGACGAATGCCATCTCCGGCATGGTTGGAATTGGCGGTCTTTTTGTCCTTGGTGGTGGATTTGTTCCAGAGACAATTCCTCAAGTATTTGGTGCATTGAGTGTGCTCTTGGCGTTCGTCAACGTTGGCGGCGGTTTCGTCATTACGAAGCGAATGTTGGACATGTTCAAGAGTGAGTTGGTCTAATTAGCGCCCATTAGTATTTTTGACTGACAACTTCTAGGACCAACGGATCCCCCCGAGTTCCCATGGCTATACGGTGTCCCAGCCGCTTTGTTCGGTGGTGGCTTTTTGGTCGCAGCATCCACTGGCGCGGCAGGTCTGGTCCAGGCAGGATACTTGGTCAGTTCGGTGCTTTGCATTGGCTCGATCTCGGGTCTTGCAACGCAAGCAACAGCGCGCATGGGCAATATGCTCGGTATTCTTGGTGTTGGTTCCGGTGTTCTCGCCAGTCTGCTCGCGGCAGGATTCTCCCCCGAGGTCTTGACGCAGTTCGGAACATTGGCGACACTGGGCACTCTCGCAGGTCAGTCGCCATGGGCAGTGGAATATCACGGACTAACGTAGGGCAGGTTTCCTCATTGGCAAGCGTATCACCCCGACGGACCTCCCCCAGACGGTTGCTGCCTTACACTCCGTCGTGGGACTGGCTGCCGTTTTGACGAGTATTGGCAGTGTAATGACAGATGTTTCGCACGCATCTACCCTTCATATGGTCACGGCGTACCTTGGAGTCTTCATTGGTGAGCCAAATCTGAGTGCTACTTCGACTAAAACTAATAGTTGTAGGTGGTATTACCTTTACTGGTTCCATTGTTGCATTCATGAAACTCGCCGGCCGCATGTCGTCCCGTCCCACGATCTTACCTGCGCGACACGTTGTCAACACGGGATTGATGGTTACCAATGCTGCTACCATGGGTGCGTTCCTGACACTGGCACCGGCGAGTCCACTGATTGCCGCGGGTGCTCTCGCCGCAAACTCTGCCCTGAGCTTCATCAAGGGCTACACTCTCACCGCGGCTATTGGTGGGGCTGATATGCGTAAGTCTGTCCAGAATGTCTCTTTTGACGTGGCTAATCGGAACAGCTGTTGTAATCACGGTGCTCAACGCCTACAGTGGCTTCGCGCTCGTTGCTGAGGGATTCATGCTCGACAATCCACTGCTAACAAGTGTCGGGGCCCTGATTGGCGTGTCAGGTTCCATTCTCTCGTACATCATGTGTGTCGCCATGAATCGATCCTTGACCAACGTGTTGTTCGGTGGTATATCGGCGCCCACCGCCGTCCAGGAGTACAAACCAGAAGGCCAGGTCACGCAAGCGACCATTGACGACTTGGCTGAGTCGTTACTCCAAGCCGAGTCGGTCATCCTCATTGTCGGCTACGGCATGGCTGTGGCAAAGGCGCAGTATGCGCTCTCCAGTATTGTCTCGCTGCTGAGGTCAAAGGGCATCAAGGTCCGCTTCGCCATCCACCCAGTAGCTGGCCGCATGCCTGGACAGTGCAACGTGCTACTTGCAGAGGCGAGCGTACCGTACGATATTGTCCTGGAAATGGACGAAATCAACGAGGACTTCCCAGACACAGACTTAGCCGTGGTGATTGGCGCAAATGACACGGTGAACCCGATTGCCCTCGAGAAGGGTAGCGCAATTGAAGGGATGCCCGTGCTGCACGCATGGAAGGCGAAGCAGGTCGTCATCATGAAGAGGAGTCTGGGAAGCGGATACGGTAAGCTCCGCACTTTTTGAGTCGAATCAGGCTAACCATGCGTAGCGGACGTGCCGAACCCAATGTTCTACATGCCTAATGCGAAGATGCTCTTCGGCGATGCCAGGGTCAGCTGTGAAGGTAAGACCCACGACCTGCTAGATGAATCGAGCTGACGTTGTCACAGCTATCAAGACTGCCGTCGAGGCCAAGGCGACCGGTGCATAAAGGATGGGCGGTTTGCTAGATTGTGTGTATACGGACTTTATCATTTCACATATGACAGTAGCGCCGAGGATTGCTATTTCAAGTATAGTCGATTAATTGGCTGTAATTCCAGCATTCGCAAGGACAGTGGCCTATGCAATCACGTGAACATGTTACTGCTTGTTGTCTGTGAAACAAATCCATTCTTCTAAGCTTTAATCCATATATGTACAGGTTGGTTTTGTTGCTCAGGCATCTATGACCGTGGCGCGGCGACGGGCTCCCATGCAGAAATCTTTGGCTTGACACTGTCGCCTGTCAGCATCTACACGACTCCAGCGTATCCGATCAATCGTAGGAAAACTCACGTGCTGTACGTCTTGAACGCACCCTGGCTCTGGGTAAAGTTGGGCACAGGCTTGCTGGGCTCGAAGGCGCGGGTGCCGGCGGTGAGGAGGGCATCCTGGGAGGGAGGCTTGTCGACCATGTAGCTGATCCAGGCGTGCCAGCCGGGCTCGATGTGGGCGGCGTCGAAGTCGTGCTTGGCGTACTGGACCCAGCGGGTACGCAGGGGCAGTTCTTCCTCGTTCTCGAAGAACTTGTTTCCGGCGCGGTCCTGGCCTACGAGGCGACCGTGCTTGGTGTCACCTGTAGACGTGTGGTTAGCGCTGATCTTGGGGAGTCGTGGGGCGACGGGCGGCCTGCGAGTAGGTCGGAAGATGGGAGCGTACCAATGTACTGTTCGAGGCAAGCACCCGAGAGGTTAGTAACGAATCATCGAGCGAGGTGTCGAGGTTCGAGTCGTCAACATACCCACATCTGGACGAGGTAGTCCTGCACAAAAGTTAGCACGGCCTGGCTCATCTACCGGTCGCTGCGTTGGGCGCTCACCTTGATGCCGACCTTGCGGATGTTGCGGAGCGTTCGTGGAATCGTCGACATGGCTGCGGCGGGGGCAATTGGTCTCTGACGATGGAATTGGCTGGCAATTGAGTGGTGATGCGTGAGGTGGTCGACGTCGGAGGTTTGAAGGCGGATTGGGGCGGCAGATCCTCGGCAGATCTTTTTGGGTGCCGAGCTACGTAACTTTTTTGGCTGGAGCTTCTGCTGCCGCCAATCAAGCTGCTCTTGATTATGGCAATTGGCATCGACTGACATTGACGTCTTCAAATTGTCTCGGCACCCGTCAAGTTCGCTCAATTACGCCATACACGAGGCCCGCAAGCCATGCTCGTCCAGAGCTGCTCCCGTGCCGCTCCACGGGCGCGGTTGCTGCTCAAAAGAGCCAACGTCACGGCCGCCGCACGCTCTCAGTGCCGACGATATGCGATGCCCGCAGGCGCTCCGGCACCAGCGACCATGAACCCTGTAGGATCTCTGGCGCCCATGGTGCAGGAGCTGGACCGCATGGCACCGAGCTTTGATATCCAGGGAAGCCAGATTCAAGTCATCAAGACGCCCGCCGAGTTCTATGAGACGCTCAAGGTATGCTTCTCCAGCAGTCCGGTCGACATTCATTTCTAATACGCTTCCCCCAAGTAGGGCCGCATATTGCACGCCAAACGACGCATCTTCCTCTCCACGCTGTACATTGGTAAATCGGAGCGCGAGCTCATCGAGACGCTGCGTGATGCGCTGCGGCGCAACCCGGCCCTGAAGCTGAGCATCCTGACCGACGCCCTGCGCGGGACCCGCGAGGCGCCGAACCCAAGCAGCGCATCGCTCCTGGTGCCGTTAGTGGAGGAGTTTGGCGCTGACCGAGTCGAGATTCGCATGTACCACACGCCGAACCTCACGGGCCTGCGCAAGAAGTACGTGCCGAAGCGCATCAACGAGGGGTGGGGGTTGCAGCACATGAAGCTGTACGGAGTGGACGACGAGATTATTCTGTCTGGGTAAGTCAGGCATTGGCTTGTCGAAGGTATATGGTACTGATACAATACACAGAGCAAACCTATCTTCGGACTACTTTACGAACCGCCAAGATCGATATCACCTGTTCACCTCGAAAGAGGTCACAGATCATTTCGCCAAGATCCACGACGGCGTGAGCTCCTTTAGCTTTCTGGTCAAGCCGTCACAAGAGCCTTCAGGCTTCACACTGGCGTGGCCGTCCACCAACTCGGCCCCTTCGCCGCTCGAGAAGCCCAACGCTTTTGTCAAGAGCACCACTTCCACGCTTCAACCGCTGCTTGCGCCGCCCCCGAACAGAACGCCGCCGGGCGAACTTGCAGACACCCGCGTGTACATGCTGGGTCAGATGTCGCAGGTCATGAAGCCTGACACGTCTACCGAGCTTCCCATTGTAACCCGCGTGCTTGAGATGCTGGCATCTCCAGGCTTCAAGGGGTCATCGTGGACGTTTACCGCTGGCTACTTCAACCCTGCGCCATCACTGACCAAGCTCCTCCTGAACACGGCCTCTACAAATAACACCGTCATCACTGCGGCCCCCGAGGCCAACGGGTTCTACAAGTCCAAAGGCGTCTCCGGCCTATTGCCCGACGCCTACATCCTCCTAGCCCGCCGCTTCCTGCACTCCGTCACTCGGGCGGGCCGCGACAGCGACATTGCCCTCAAGGAGTGGCGCTTCGGTACGGTCGGGCAGCCCGGCGGCTGGACGTACCACGCCAAAGGACTCTGGGTGACGATGCCCGGCGAGGCGAACCCGGCAGTCAGTGTCATTGGTAGCTCAAACTACACGCGGCGCAGCTACTCGCTCGACCTCGAGGTGGGCGCCATGATTGTCACGCGCGACGACGGGCTAAAGGCAAAGCTGGGCGACGAGCAGCGCTGGCTGCAGGAGCACGCCAAGACGGTGACGAGGGACGACTTTGCGAAGAACGACAGGAGGGTTGGGCTCAAGGTGCGAGTGGCCATGTGGATCGTGCAGCTCGTTGGAGGCCAGCTTTGAAGAATGTTCGAACCACCCGGCTCATGGGATAGACGGATTTACCTGTAATCTATGTAGAAATATGGAGATACCCAGCACACAATAGACGAAGCACAGCAAACATTCACGACTGAATTACACGTTCAAAGTTCCAATTCTTTCGTTTCTTTGATATACACATGGTACAAAGGGTCTAGTTTAGTATACAGTTGCTCTCCCACACTCCACCCGACGCAGCTCACAGCACCTTCTCTCCAATGGGCAGCCCCAGGTCCGGCATGCCATTGACAAAGACCCTGCTGACAAGGTCGCTCTGGTGGCGCTCAATCATCTCCTTGAGCACGCTCCTCTCGATGACGACCTTGCCCATGCCGAGCAGGTCCTTGACGTCGACGTCCTCCAGGTCCAGCGCGGCGCCCTCCCACGGCAGCTGGTCCATGGCGTCGAACAGGACGTCCCGCCGGTCGCCGGTGACGAAGAGGGTGCGGCCGTCGTTGTGGCCGAGGCCCACGGCCGCCAGGACGCCCTGGACGTACTTTTGTAGGTAGCCCTCGCGCAGGCCGCCCTCGAGCAGCTTGGGCGACAGGTTGACAAAGTCCTTGGGCAGGGGCACCTCCATGCCGTCCTCGCAGACGACCAGCTCGCCGCGGCGGTAGCGGTAGCTCAGGGCGGTGCGCCAGGCCTTGTCGTAGACCTTGCGGTTGAGGCGGGTGCCGAAGTCGCGGGGCTTGGGTCCGAAGACCTTGCCGCCGCCGCGCAGCATGGGGCTCTGGCGGGAGCCGAGACGGGCGCGGCCGGAGCCCTTCTGGGGACGGATCTTGCGGTGCGAGCCGTGGACCTCGTAGCGGGTCTTGGAGGAGGCAGTGCCCTGGCGGGTGTTGTCGCCCTCGTAGGTGACGGCGAGGTGGAGGAGGTCGCGGCGGAGGGGGAGGTAGAGGTGCTGGACGGACCACTGCTCGAGGGAGGTGGGCTCGAGGGAGGGGAAGTTGTGGATGGAGACGGGGACGGTCGAGACTGCGAGATGGTTAGCGATTGATGGCCGGGTGGGAAGAAGGCTGGTTTCGGGAGACGTGCCTGGGTTCCAGGACTGGATGATGGATTGCGGATCTGAGGCTGATCTCGTGATGCTGCTGGTCGAGGCTTCGGTGGCCATTGAGCGAGCAAATGTCTTGCCGACGGTAGAAGTCTGTAGCAGGAAGTCAGTATCCAGCATCGCAAGACCGCAAGAGATGCGACAGGAGCCGTAGAATCAAATTCGCAGCCGCCGTACCTTGGTCGCCGATATCCTCAACGCGCCCATGGCCTCAGCCAGGCAGCCCATCCCTTTCGAAGCCATCCTTGGCGTACCGCGTCACACCCTTGCGCTGGACAGGTTACTTGAGGGGGGTTCTTCTTCGTTTTTTCTTCTTCTTTCTCCTGCGCTCGAGGTCAGGACGCTGTCGCCGGTGGTGTCGTCGGTCGTCG
>PXOD01000045.1:0-18815 GCA_003012165.1 Paramyrothecium roridum | reverse complement strand
ACGTGGCCCGTCCTGACTTCGACCAGGCCATACGGTGGCAGCACACAAAAAAGGCAAAACGATGGCCCCCACCCTCTCTCTCTCTTTCTCTACTCAATACCAAATAGAGAAAGCATGGGGAGATACAAGGAGGGGGTGGCTCTTTGCTCGATGATTGTCCTGTCACTGCTGGAAGAGAAGCCCCTTAAGCCATTTTCCATCCCCTTCCGGCCAGGCCCCTTTTCCCTTTGCTGGGCGCGTCCACTCCACCCCCCCCCCCCCCTAAACCTGCGTCATCATGGGTTGACAAACGGGGTGGGAAATGAGACATGGCGAAGATGAGGCAAATTGCGCCCGTTTGCCTGGCTCTCTTCCCCTATCGTAAGTGGTCATCTCTGACCGAAACTGCCTTGCGCCTCGCCCCGGGTGGGCTCCTGTGGCCCCGTTCTACGTCTTTCCTTCTCTGCGTGCGTGCCTGTGTTTTGCTTCTGCAGTAGTAGTTTTCTATTTTTTTTCTTTTTCTTTTTTTGCACCCTTCTCTACAGGGTCTTTGGTAATTTTGATTGCCTGCGAGACAGACCGGAGGTGGAAACAAATGCAACGTCAGTGTTTCGGCCATCTTCCTCTCTCTCTCGCACCTTACCGGCACCCCTTTTTTTTTCCTGCCTCTTTCGAACCTTTCTCGGTAAGAAATCCGAGTCCGCGAACCGCGTGCGCCCTGTGTGTCTTCTGCCCGATCTCAGCTGTTTGTTTGTTTGATTCTGCGTCAACGTCGGGGGGAGGGGGCTTGACGGGGACTCGGCCAGCTGGCTAGTAACAAGGCTCTGTTGTAAACCCGCCCCCGGGGGGCCGCTCCTCTGCTGCGTTGTCCTCTCGAGTGGGAGTGGAACAAGACGAGGTCGCACAGAATACCTGGTCGGATAGGCAGATGGGGAAATAGGTATATAAGGGGTCCCTGGCCGTGGACGGAAGAGCTTCTGGGAAGTCCAGAGCAGACTCGGCAGCTTCTACTTCAGACAAACACTTGTATCACTACAAGGTTGTCAGCCATCCTACGTCACAAACGTTTCAAGAGCAGAGCAATTCATTCTTCTAGAGTTGGGAAAGAAAAGACGAAGGAATACTGTGCCAAGATATCCAGTACACTCAAGGATCCGGCCCAAAAGTAACGCCTTGTCACCCTGTCATCAGTCACAAGTACGAGACGAGCACCACATCTATCTCCTAGCTCAAACCTCGTACCAAGCAGAAATCACGACCCAAGTGAAGGATCACTCAACCTTGAAAGGAAACATACACGAGCATCATGGCCCAGGACTTGGAACCCTTTACTTTCAGCGACAGCTGCTGCCCTAGCTGCTGCCACGCCGCTGATCTTGGCACCCATGACTACTGCCTCCCTTGCGCTACGAACCCGGGTTGTTCTTCGCCGTTGCGTAGAGCGTCGAGTGGAGTGAGTGACGAGCGAAGCAGAAAGCCCGTTGCCAACAAACAGCACTGACATCGGCGAATCACCACAGTAGAGAGAAGAGAGAAATACATCGGCCTCAGAGCAGACAGCCAAGACAGGTCTACAGAGGTAGGCTTGGGCGATGAGGAGTTCAAGGAAAGTGGTTTGGGTGTCAGGTTGTGGCACACATGAAATGTTGCAGATGGGTTGTAGATGATTCTCTTCGTTGTCTCAAGAAAGGCAAATGCAACGCCAATGCTCAGCTGAAGAATGCAGAATGCAAGTCTGTGGTTGAATAGAAAACAATATTTACGGGGAGCCACGTATTTGGTCTACCCTTATCTTTCCTTCTCTGTCCCCTCTCCTGTGCCTCATTTCCAACTAAGCAAACAGCATGGCGACAAGCGGCACAGCTGCAGCCCACATGAACGGCCGAGTAGCACCGGCGGCGCTGGGCTCGTCTTCTTTGCTTGCATCTTGGCTGGCATCGGAGCTTTTTGTGTCATCGGAGTTGTCATTGCTGTCCTCGGAGTCGTGATTGGCAGTGCCGGTCTGCGCCTCATTCTTTCCATACCAGTTATACTCATCGGCAGGGAGTGGCACAACCTTGAGCCCAGTCATCGCCTTTCCATCAGCGTCGTTGACCTTGAGGCTGACGTCAAAGTTGTCGATCTTGACGAGCTTGCCCTGGGGCTTAGGCGAGACACCCTTTTCGAGAAGATCTTCCGAACCATCGTCGACGGGGATCGCGGGAATGGTGAAGTTCGAGTCGAAGCCCTTCTCCTGGATAAGTTTGCTGTCGCACTTCGGGGCAGTGGGCGCCTTGCCCCTGGCGGACTCTGACTGAACAGACTCCCAGTCGATCTTGGCGAACTGAGCCTTAAGTCGGTTGTAGTCAGACATGATGTTCAGAGTGCCGTCCTCGATTTCGACCAGGCCGTAGTTGTTAGCCTCCTCGGTGTACTCATACACAACACCTCCGGAGAAGACGCCCGTCATGTCCTTGCTGTAGATAGATTGGGTCTCGTTCCAGTATCGGGGCTGGGGCTTGTTGCAGCCGTACTCGCTAAAGAAGACAGGGACAGAGGTAGACTTCAAGCCTTCGACGAGATCGTCAAAGGAGGAGCTATCAAAAGTGGCTTTGGGGCCGCACCAGCTGTAAGAGTTGAGGGCAAAGAAGTCGGCACGGCTGGCATCGTCTTTTTCGTCCTCGATGGAGCACTGCATGTAGTTCCAGGTGTCCCAAAGAACGTCGCGAACATCAGCAGCAGAGTAACCAACAGGAATCGTGCGCTTGAGGTGCTTCTTAATGTAGTTCTTCAAATCACGGGTGACGGCACGGATGTACTGAGGAACAAATTCGGCAGAAGGAACATCGTGAATAACCTCATTGGCGGAGAAGTAAAGCAGAGTGTTGGGGTAGTTGCCAAAGGCCTCAGCGATGGCAAAGGTGCGGTTCAGGTATGCCTTGTAGTAAGTGGTCCATGGCTCCTTAGAGGCCAAGGCCTCACCGACGAGAGGAGAGTTGACGTCAATCATCATGTACATTCCGGCCTAAGGAAGATAATATTAGCACGGCCAACCTGAGCATGATAAAGCTAGTTGCTCAAGAAGGGACCAATCATACCGCGTTGAAGATACTGGCACACTCATCGTGGTTCAGGTCCGGGCTCAGGTTGTAGACGCGGATGGCGTTGATGCCCATGACTTGCAATAAGGCAGCATCACGCAGGCACACCTCGGGATCACTCAGAGGGTCCTTTCCAGTGACCTCGGGGTTGTAGCCAGCGCTACCGCCAGGTTGGTAGGCAGCACCAACGATCTGGACTCTCTTTCCAGTGTCGGGTTCGACAAAATCAGTACCCCGAATCTCAAGGGGCTTCACAGCGCCGACGGCTGTAGCCGCCAGGGCCACAAGGGCAGCGTGGAACTAATGTCAGGATATGTCAACATTGGCACGACTCATTTTGACATGTGTTTGCTGCCGCGATACTGTGGCACAAGTAACAGTGCCACAATGTGTCGCAGACAGCTGCAAGACAAGCATTGCCTTGCAGAAACACATGCGCCTCCATGGGACCCCAGGCTGACTTACGAGCATTGTGACTTAGAATGAGTAAGACTCGCGGCCGATGGTTCTCCTTCTAAACAATGAGTTTGCGAGGCGTTTGTGTCGATCACCGTGGGATTTCGATATTATTCGGGGGGGCTGGTTTCGTATGAAGCAGCGAATCTGCAGTGGAAGACAGCCGAAATAGTGGTAGAGATAAAAACAAGAGAGCGGGCAAAGGAGCAAAGGAGCCAAAGGTGCTCTCGCGGAGCTGTTTGTCCAAAGGAGTGACTGGAAGTGAATCGGCCTCTTGGTACCTACGCTCGCCTTTTGTCTTGTTCCAGAGCAAAAGGGCGAGGCGAATGGCAGATTGGCCGTGAGACGTGGAAACGAGTGTCTGCCGGAAGGAGCGCGGCGATGGAAGGGGGGGAAGGAAGAAACGAGCCTCTCACGAGGAGGAGTGGGTAAAAGAGGGACTCGAAAGCCTCAAATACGAAAAGGAACCATCACGTCAAAAGAGGCCAGCCCCGTCTCATACAAAGCGCCAGCTCTTCAGGCCAGGCCAGACCAGACCAAACGTGCACACACCCCCGGTCAGAGCGCCTTAAGGGCAGTCCCCGTGGGCCCATCCGAGGTTCCAAGACGGCGCGTGCCTCATGGGGACCGGCAGCTTTCCCTCGCTCTCTCGTAGCCCTGCATGCACCCGCCGTTTGCTCCATTTTCCTGGCTGCAACATTTCGCCATCAAACATGGAGTGAAGCGTTTCCGCCCACTAAGTCCAGCTCCTGCATGGACCCTCCAACGTTGCAGGGATGCCTGCACGATGCACCAACCGCAACCGCCCATCTCAACTCTAAAGGTATCTGGACATGGGAATCATACGGGGGTGCCCTGCCGTACCGGAGGAGCCAAGGATGCAGAATGCAGTGGTTTTCTCCTCATCCGGTTCTGTCGGCTGGCCGCCGCCGTCAGATTCTCCGCTCACCTTGTCGTCTGTGGGAAGCAATTGTTCCCCCACGGCTTTGTAGCGCTCTCGTGATTGAATGGAATATGTGCTCAGGAATGCACTATAAACGCGTGCGCGTCTGATACGCTCTCTCTCTCGAGGAATCCCTTTTCCTGTTCCAGACCACATGTAGCTCAAAGTATCTCCATTCAAACCCATTACTTTCCTCCTCCACATCCTAGCTCAACCATGGCTCGCTGTCACCGAAACATTTTGTTTTCTTCCACGGACCGCCTCTCGTCTTTCGACGGCCTTGGTTGCAAACCCAGTTGTGGGGCTGGTTGGTATCAAAGGCCCTGCAATCAGAGACTTTGGTGGGACAATTTTCTGGGTGTGGAAAGCTGCAGGAGGCTAATATATCGTATTTAATTGCAGCCCGGATGGGGCTCGCAGCAAGGCAGTAACTGCCCATGCTAGTCCCGTTCCTCATGACACACCACACTATTTGAGGGCACTCGTGTTGTGCATTGTCCTTTTGATCCGACTGCTTCGTGATACCATGCTTCCCAAAACTCGTGGCTTCGATCATGAGACGCTCGTGTCAGCCCTCGTGTGTTCACCTCATTCGGATAACATAGAGGACAGGATTTAATAATGTGGCTGCCAGCAGCGACCAGTGATGAAATTGAGGCCCCGTTTCTGCTAAACCAACTCGGCGATTCAGCGACCCCACAAGGGCCTCCCGCGGACGGGAAACGAGACTTCTGCTTCCCGCAAGGGGTTGAGCAAATTAAATGCGAATTGCGAAACCTAGCTAGGAGCCAGGTCATGGAGATCAACTCCATGTCTTGGAGTAGCATATTTGTCAATGAACTCCTGCTCTTTCTATTCTTTTCTTTCTAGTGTATTGAAGAGGCTTACAACCTGTCGTACAAGACGATGGAGATTGACAAGTCATACTCTCCACACCCAAGTAGCGACATCTTGGAGTGCGTCTGGTCACTGGCCCGTTGATTCGTATTTTCGGCACGAGCAGGCCCCGGGCAGCTCTGCAGCATTCACAAAACCCTCAACGACTCTCCTTTGAGCAGGTGTCAACCCGTTTTGGCCAGTAAAGGTAAAAATCCCAATGTGGTCAAAATGTGGAATGAATGCCAGCCGTTTCAACTTCGTACCTGCGTTAGCGCCAATGTTGGCGCGCCAAGACGTTGCCGTTGATTGGGTCATGGCAATCTGGTATCAAGCCCCATGACGGTAGATACAACGGTGACCACCATCTTGGCGTCCATTGCCGATTACTCGAAATCACGAAATGAAACATGATATGAAATAACAAAGCCAAAATGAAGCCAAAATGAAAATGGCAAGACGCACAAAAAACCAACCAGAACAGCAGTCTACTATTAAGCTACCCAAATGCTAGGAGTTGATACAAACCCTATTCAGATCATGCATTGTTCGCAAATATGAAAAACACACTAGAAGGCTTCAGGGTAAGATCAAACCAGCGACCTTCGTACTACTAAGGGACCTCCAATGCTACCTTACAAAAGCGGGTGATTCTTCACCGCCTACCGTTTTCGAGTGCCAAGCTTATACAGAGTAGTCCCTCCTGGACTCGCCATTAGGAATCTTGCACCTGGGGCAGTTTCACTTCAAGGTGCCTTTTCGTTCGCATATGTCAGGATCCGGCATATATGCACGGCAAATTGTGAAGATAACCCACTAAACACTCTTTCTCGACGTCCATGTGGCTGCGTCCTTCGTTGTCCTTGGCGATTGGCCCAACCAGAAGCTCGCACCGTCTTGTGCGGTCGTTCCACCCGCGATTCTTGCACGTAATCTCTACCCGTAGGTTCTCCGTCCTCGTACGGGCGCACATGGCCATGTGACATCGTCCACAAGTAAAGGCCGGCGCGGAGTGGCAATGCTTGACATGAAATTAACAACAAGGGTTGTTAACAGCTCCTCCCGACCGCCGTCCTATCGTCATCTCAGGCCCTTCTGGCGTAGGCAAAAGCACACTCTACAAGCAACTCTTTGCACGCCACCCGGACGACTTCGCCCTCGCCGTCTCGCATACGACCCGCCCGCCGCGGCCCGGGGAGAAAGATGGCGTAGATTATTATTTCGTGACCCGTGAGATATTCTCGGAGCTTCTCGCAACGGGTGCCTTCATTGAGCACGCTACCTATGGAGGCAATTGTTACGGCACCAGCAAATCGACCATCGAGGAGCAAACCAGGAAGGGCCGTGTCGTGCTACTAGATATTGAAATGGAGGTAGGATACTTGCAGCTCCCATGTGACGTGGTGATACGCGAAGACTGTTTATGCAAGTATTGCCTGATCTGACTGGTTCAAACTTGTGAATAGGGTATCAAGCAAGTTAAGCAGTCTGGCCTCCTAGCCCGCTATCTCTTTGTCGCCCCGCCTAGCTTTGATGTCTTGGAGGCTCGACTACGCGGGCGTGGCACGGAAAGTGAAGAGAGCATCCAGAAAAGACTCGGCAGGGCTAGGTTGGAGATGGAATTTGCTCAACTTCCCGGCGTTCACGACGGGACAATTATCAGTGATTATGCAGCATTTGAAGCTTTCGAGAAGTTTGTCTATCAAGAAGTCGCGGTGAACCAAACCCACGCTGGCTTTGGAAGCTACAGGCATGAGGAGGCCCCTAAGGCATAGTCACACTTGTTGTTGCTTGACCCCCTACGATATATCGGACACTTCAGCGATTTGGCATAGTTGGTGTAAAAGATTCCTACCCTTTCTTAGGATGGGATGGCACAGACTCAAAATAAAGCGTAAAGGCATAGCCAGTTGTATTAAAACGTAAGAAATAGTGACAAAGCTCGTATGGTAACAGTTAAACAAACGGGATTGCGTAACAAGCACACGTTGTGACGGACCAGTGGTGGATGACGAGCATCACCAGAATCCAGGCTCAGAACAGCCTCATCCCTCCACATGCTCCGACATTTATAGGGTATGATATTGTTTTCTGCGCCACCTCTCAATCCTTCGCCTGGTATTATCGGCTGCTTCTGTCATCCTCAGCGGCCACTTTCTTTTTGAAAATCGCGAGAGAATCATGAGAAGAAACACCAAGGCTAACAAAAAATGTAGTAAACATAAATGGGCGGTTCAGTGCCGACTGTGTAGAAGGCAATGGCTTGGAGAGTCCCGGCTCTTTCAGCCAGTGCCGCCAACCACTTTGATAGTTGACGACCGCGTAGTCTTTCCCGGAACTAACAGGTCAGTCCACCGTGACCATTTAATAGCCGTTCATTGTCATTCTTTGAGAGCTTCGGCTCAGCTCCCGGTCAGCCGCGGGGCTGATGGGCCTGCTGCTAGCGCCACCAGCGTGTGCGCTGCTCTCCTTCAAGGCCAGGAGTTGCTTGGCACGGAAGGTCTCGTAATGAGTCTGAGAAGTGGTCTCGATCAGGTCCTGGAGGTGGGTGCGAAGGAGGAAGTTGCGCAAATAAACAAACTCGCAGTGGCTCTCGTCCTCGACATTGATCACACCCCACCGGTTTTGACGGCCGCGAACTTGCTTTCCATTGACAATGATGGACTTTTCGGATCCAACAACGGCGAAGGGGACCAGGCTCTGTTCAAATTAGCTTCTGCGAATATTCGCCACGGATTCTGGATTCACCATACCTTGATTTGTCCGTTCAAGGCACGTTCCTCGTCGTCAAACTCCTCGTTATCGTACGGGAACATCTTGAGGTTGTGGAAGGCAAACTCCTCCTTGATACGCTCCTTGAAAGCCTGTCGCTCCTCGACCGTCAGAGTGTCGGCCTTGGCGATGACAGGGACGACATTGACAACGTCCGAAAGCTTCTTGAGAACGACAATATCGATAGGCTTCAAGGAGTGACCAGAAGGCTGGATGAAGAACAGGCAGCAGTGAATTCGGGTGTCGGGAATGTAACGCTCTCGCTGCGCGGTGAGCTCCTTTCGCAGGTACGCGGAGTGCTGATCCTTGATGTACTTGACGATAGGGTCCCAGCAGCGGTCGTTGTTGACGAGGTCGCCATAGCCGGGTGTATCAACGATGTTGAGCCTCAAACGAACGCCGTTCTCCTCGATGAGGTGGGAGACGGCCTGGATTTCGGTGGTCGAGCGAATGGGCTCTTCGGGCTGCAGGCGACCCTTGGAATCGATGAGGTGCGACGCGAAGATAGTGTTGATCAAAGTGGACTTGCCGAGACCGGTTTGGCCTAGAAGCAGGAGATGTGTTAGTCAAGAGTGTTGCGAAGCCCAAACACGAGGCCGGCGAGGGAAGGCGTCGTAATCGTCGCGCGGAAGACTAACCAACGCAAATCACATTGAACTGGAAGCCACGCTTCAGGAGCTTGCGCTCAATCTGAGATGTGATGCTGTCAAAGCCGACGTGGCTCTTGGGAAAGATAGTGCTGGCCATTTTGAAGTAGGTAAGGGGTTGAGACGGATGGAAGAGTCTTGGTAACGTGTACGAAGTGCTACGTGAGAAAGTTGCGATGAATCGTCTGTCCGTATTCCAAGAAAAGGCGGCTAGATCGAGAAAGACACCTCCAATGGATCAATCGGTCGGTCGGGGAGTCGAACAGTGGCTGATGTTGAGGTACGGACCGCGACGTAGTGGAAGCCAAGGAGGGAACTTTTTGGGCACGGGTCGTGGTTTGGAGTTTAAGGCAAGGTAAGGTAAGGTACAGGCACAGGCACACCCGACCAGTTTCCTGCCAACAGCAAGCAATAATTTCAGTGGTCGGGGGGGAGGTGCAGCGCAGGGACCAAGAAAGGGGGGAGCAGACAGGATGGGACTTGAAGGGCGGCTTCTGGGTCTGACGGAGCTGGGCAATTGGCCAAGTACCGTCCGTGCCCCATGGTACCTGAGCCGCGCCCCTGATTGGCTGGTCGGCACCTGACCTGATCTTAATCTTTTTGCGAGCAATTGTCCACTGTCTCGGGTGGTAAGGTAAGGTATTTTGGAGCATCAGCCTGTCGTGCAGAACTTTTGAACGACGGCCACGCGAACTCACCTCCACCAGCGCGACAAAGAGCCATCCCCCAAGGTGTTTTGACCAGATCTGGTTATTCGCGACAGGCATCAACCACGATACAGCAAGTTGCGCATTTGTTGACGAATCTCGCTGCAGCTCAGGGCCTGTTGCGAAATTCTTGACGCTACGAGCCACTGCGCTGCAATACCGAGCCTCAGTCGCTTCGATAATATACAATTTTCGTCGACCGAAATCAACATGGCTGCTCTCAACGCCACTCTCTTCCCTCGACTCTCCTCCCCGACCATCCTTGCCTCCTCCCGGTGGGCTACTCTCTACACTCGACTCGCCTCGCCGAAGCTTTTCCCAACACTCTCAATCACTTTGCCCGGCTTGAGCCTCAACATTCCAGCCCTTCTTGACGATATCTGGGACTCGGTCCTGCGAGCGGTCCCAAAGAAGAAGACGTCACATTCGCGCAAGAGGCACAGGCAGATGGCTGGCAAGGCCTTGAAGGACGTAAACAACCTCTGCAAGTGCCCCGGGTGTGGACAGACAAAGCGGACGCACCGCATTTGCCCCCACTGTCTGGCTGGTGAGTCTTAATTAACCATTACTACGTAGCGGGCTATTGACGTTGTGAATTAGAGATGAAGCAGATTTGGCGCCAGGACAACCCCAATGACAACATGGACAAGATACTGTAGGAAGCACGTTCACGGAGATCATGCATAGATTCTCATGTATCAGGATATTGTATATTTGACTTAAGGGAGGATCATGCATACTTTTGGCGTTGGTGGGCTCTGTATGCCCGTGTAGACTATTTCAAAAGCCTCTATGCAAGGCATCTTCGAAGCCAAAGGGTTCCCCATATAAGCAATGATTTAATAAGCGCTGTACAGCTGAAATCCAAGTTCAAAAAACCAGCAAAAATTCTGATTGAAGCAACTATCGGAACAGCCCTGCATCCAAGAGCAATTGACATTTTCTGATCTTTGGGTGTCTGTTTGAGATTGAGTCTGTAGGCCGAGGACACAAAATGCGACTTTGGTCGTGACATCAAAACCCCACTATCCAAAGCCGTGAAGTCACCACCATCTTCTCTCCACCAAAACATCAACCACCGCGAGTCCAACTTGCAGGACGCCAGTCATGGTCAGTTTGGCTGCCAGCCTCGTCGATATCCCTACTAATGCAAAAAATAGTCTAAACAATACTTGACTGTACATACGGTGGATAACGGTATGTACCCCGCTGTCGCAGCGACCTCCAAATCTCAAGAGCTATAAGATCTAACTCATCGTCAGCCCACATCACCGACATATTTTCTGTCGCTGCAACACCCAGAGCTTTGCTCTCAGCAAGTGGATCATCCACGCTTCACGTCCATGACACGACTGATCCGTCCTTTCCCTTGAAGCAGTCCATCTCTGACGCTCACAAACTCGGCTGTCACCACATCAGCACGTCGAGGAATGGCCGCTTTGCCGCCACCGCCGGGTTTGGTGGCGAGGTTAAGGTCTGGGCTTTGAACCAAGACACTGGAGAATGGAGCTTAGAAGGCGAAATTCCTCGCTCTTCGACCAAGGCTGGTGAGGTTTGGGCACTCGCGCTGAGTGAGGATGGTGGTTTCCTTGCGACAACTACCGTTGATGGCAGGATAAATGTGTACGACGTGGCGGATCCGAAAAAACCCAAGATCCGTGAGTACGAGACTGGAAGTGCTGGATCAGGGAGCTTCGGAATGTGCGTGGACCTAAGCCGCGATGGAAAATACACGGCCAGTGGTCACCAGAATGGAGCGGTTTACATCTTCAACAACGACACTGGCCGGATCCTCTACTCTCTATCAGGTATGTCCTCTTGTATCCCATGTTAACAAGCAAAATGCTCATTACGTCTAGGTTTGGCCAAGCCTGTGCGAGCGGTCGCATTCTCGCCAGGCAACAGCAGGCTCGCAGCAGCTGGCGACGCCGGAATCATCGCCCTGTACGACATGAAGCACGGAGAGCATGTGGTCAATCTCACTGGTCACTCATCTTGGATTACGACTATCGACTGGAGTGACACGGGCGAATTTCTCTTGAGCGGATCTATGGACGGCAAGGTCAAGGTTTGGTCCATTGAGCGAAGCGCCTGTGTCGCGACGCATAGTGAGACGGACAAGGCTCTATGGTCAGTGAAATGGCTGCCCAAGACTGGCCGGAGCGAGATGTTTTGCACGGCAGGCGCAAACAAAAGCCTTTCGTTCTATCGTGAGGCTACAGGAGGTTGAGCTGTGGGAGGCGAGAGCAAAGCGAAAGTAGGAAATTTGGAGCCGTGCCACATAGTCTGGCACTATACCTACCGGTCGAACAGTCTTTTATAATCTCACCTGCGTGCAAGCTCTGGCAAGAAATTAACATCCGGGTGTCCTCAAACATAGATATGGTTCTCTCTTCCTTTCTCACATCATCTAAGGTAAGTGAGGTACGTACCCTGAGTGCAGAATCCAGGTGGTAAGGTAGGTGCCTATAATGTCTCACGTGATATCGTTTCAATCTCGCGTTGCCCCGCCAAAATGGCTGCTTTGGAGGACCCCAATCTCGTCATAGGCTACTCATCAGCTTGCCAATGCACACCTGGATTAACCCTTCACTCATCCACTCTCATTGACTTTAGCCCTCCAAATAAACCACGTACCCTCTTTCAGCAATTGGTGTACAAACATATTCCCCTGTGAATTCCTATTATTCTCCACCACTTTCATACGCTTCCATCTCCAGGCTCCCCACTGCGCAACTCAACCATGCCCACTACCAGACGCTCTACGGGCAGTGCTAAGGCACGAAGTGGCCCTACGAAAGGACAATCAACCATCAGCTTCGCTCACAGGGTTACCAAGAATGTCCCAAGGGATACCAAAAAGGCCATCGTGTCTCCCTCTGTTGCCAAAATCGACCCAGCTGAGGTGACGAGCCCAGCTGAAGAGGACATCAAGGAAGTCGTAAGCGATGCAGTGGAGTCCGAGGAAGAAGTCGAAGTTGCGCCAAGTAAACCAGTGGTCGCCGAGAAGTCGGAGGCTGAAGCAAAAGCCGAAAAGATCACCGATGCGCAAATCAAAAAGTACTGGAGGGAGATTGAGAGCCGACGAATTGCACCAAGGGTGCATCAGCAGGATCTAGAGCTGAGCGAGAAGGTCTTGAGGTATTTCGACGTGAGCTCGCAGTACGGGGTAGGTCCTCCTCTAGGGAAACAATAGATTGTTTAGCGGTTACGATAATTTAAGGACTAACATTCGCACTCCAGCCTTGCGTCGGTATTTCTCGCCTCAAGCGATGGCAAAGGGCTGAGCGACTCGGCCTCAAACCACCTCTGGAGATCCTAGCTGTGCTTCAGAAGGAAGACAAGAGGGGAACGGCAGACTTCCAGACAGCCCAGATGGACCACATTCTCAACGCCGCAGCGGCGGGACCTTGAGACCTGCAGCCAACTTGTTTGGAACTTTGTGCTTTTTTTATGTGAAATGAGATGGGGTGTCGGCGTTTGAGCAGGACTAGGCGTTGGAATGGCAATTTGCTAAGAAGTGTAAATGATATTTATGGCCTGAATGTGAAGAATTCGCGGACTGGCATCTACCGGTCCTTCTATCCACTTGCTCTATGTCTCTATCGACGTCTTCGTCTAGTGCCTTAGTTGTAGTCTAATACCAGATACTCCTTGTTCGATGGTGCGGAAACTGCTCCTTGCCTGCAGCCTCCAACTCCTTCATTGTATCATACAAGAAAAAGTCAATCAATATGGCATTGACATGGGTATCAGGATGCGCCTTGGTAATCTCTCGCCTAATCAGTTCAACGCACCAGATGCTACAAGCTGTTACAAGTGGTCAGCTAGAAAACGGAACCATACAGCACGGGTCGTCTTACCTCTCAGTTGAACCTCCCAGGAACTTCCACTATCAAAAATTCGCTTATCCTGAATCGCTGTCGCCACCGAGGGACTGCAGTAAAGTGCGCCTAAGGATATAAGGATTTGAGGGATTCTGTAGTCGGCGAACATGGTTATCTTGTCAATATCTCGGAATGCACCGTACGATTCACCATTGAAACAAGCCCATATATCGGCGACTAGGATTTGGGCTCGCTTGAGCAGACGAATGGGCTTGCGCGTGCCTTCAAACTTGTGCTCATCACGAAAGCAGTCAAAGTCTCGTGCAAGAATATTGACTAGGCGTGCCGCGGAGCCTTCAGCAGCGGCAATGACATTGACGAATGAGCACTCATAGTGCTTGAGATGATGGTCAGAGCTTAGTTCAACATGGAAGATGAGCAGTCATACCTCGTATAGCACTCGCCCTGATTCTTTCAGGCAGTCTAAGCGCTCCTGTAGCAGGGGCATCTCCTCATCCGTGCATGACCGGAAGACATACCGCAGCGATTCTAAAGTACAGTCCTCTTCGCTTTGCCAGAAATGAGGGTCGGTGATTGGTATGCCTGAAGACCGGTCAGTGCTCGGAGCTCAGGGCTGGGTTTCCTGCAGTACCTTCATCGAGGGCTCTCTGAAGCGAGGCCACCAAACTCCAGTACCCTGTCCAACGCTTGCCCTTATATTCGACTGCATAGCGCTCCTCGTCCGGGAGCTCGGACCAGAACGAGAAGTTGAGGAGGTCCATGATGAAGATGAAAGCCACGGTGCTCTCGTCTTTGGTTTTGGGATGGAGCTCGTGCTCTGCCCACGTGGCGGTAGAGTAGTTCTTCTCCTGCATCTGAGCATAGATGCTCTCCGCGGCGTTTTTCGTAGCCCGCATTTCAATGGCTACGTCAATGCCATTGTTGTAGACATATTCTGCGCTTTGCAGGACCCCTGTTTCAGGCTCATCCTCGATCTTGAGTTTTCCGTGCAGGTGCTCACGTAGAAGAGCCAGGAGCTCGGGATCGGCCTCGTCGTCGGACATGGTGAGTATGTTTTACTCTTCAGAGAGTAAAGTCGATAGAATGAGTTGTGCGCAGGAATAAAAATTCTTATAAAGCTTCAAGCCTTTGGGCTGTGGTCTAAGCACTACTACTATACCAGACGGGTTATGGAGCAGATCGCGGGGCTCTGCAAACCAAGTTGCTGGCAGACCATTTTTCGTCGGAGTGCTAGAGCCTACATTGTGTCATTCATGACATTTTAATCTTACAATACGACTGTAATTACTTTGCACGAACTTTTTTGAGGCCGCGTTCTGCATTGAGATGCTATGTTTCGGAGACAAAGATTGGCGCTGGCAAAGACCATTTCAACACCTGCGCACACCTGTCAGTGGTGGCGTAACAGGTATCTCAGTGAATAACGGGCCCTGCCAGCACCTCGCATTCAGCGCAGCCGCAAGGCAGCCAATCAAATCCTTGGCATGGCCGTCGCATCCAAGAGCTGGAGCAACCAACTGCCGCCGTCTGACCTCATTCATTGGTCGCGGATTCGTTCTCACAAACCGTCGCAACTCCGGATTCAAAGAGCCAGCTGCGGCCTGTCTTTGCATCAAACACGCGTATTGCTACATCATCCACGCTCTTCATCGTATGCGCTTGGTTCGAAAGACACCAAACCCGTCCCGCTCTGTTTGATTTCTTGCGGCGACGGATTGCGACAATGGAGGCGACCAACACGACCGAGGAACGAGCTGTTCCAGTTGCCTCAGCTCCGGCCCCCGAACAGAAGCCGCAGCAAACTGATACCTCCAATGCATCGGCGCCGAAGCGAACACCCGTCATCACGCGCGATAGATGTAATCACCAGTCTCTGGGCGCAACACTGAACACCTCTGTTAAACAGGTAAGCCAAGTCCCAGGCTTGGAAACGCGAATCGACCCCCGTCGCCTGGCACCACAAATTGTGGCATTTGACGCTGTTTTTTTTTCCCGCCCCAACCGGCTCGAAATGCATTCTCCTGCTCAAACGGGCGACATAATACCGTTTGCTTGGTACACTTTGCTAACAGCCCGCTTTCGAACAGGCTCGAGTGCTCATGGTGGGCGCAGGTGGCATCGGCTGCGAGTTGCTCAAGAACCTCGTTCTCACCGGCTTCGGCGAAATCCACGTCGTCGACCTCGACACGATCGACCTCTCAAACTTGAACCGCCAATTCCTTTTCCGACACGAACACATCAAGAAACCAAAGGCTTTGGTACGAGTATCGCACGCGAAGGGACAACCGGAGACTAACCACTAAACAGGTTGCCAAAGACGCTGCCCAAAAATTCAACCCCAAGGTAAAAATTATTGCGCACCATGCAAACATCAAAGATGATGGCTTCGGTGTCGGGTGGTTCCAAGACTTCACGCTCGTCTTCAACGCTCTCGACAACTTGGATGCGCGACGACATGTGAACAGGATGTGCCTGGCTGCCAATGTACCGCTTATCGAGAGTGGCACTACTGGCTTCAATGGCCAAGTCCAAGTTATCAAAAAGGGTGTTACGGCTTGCTATGACTGTACCCCTAAAGAGACGCCAAAGTCATTTCCTGTCTGCACGATTCGGAGCACTCCCAGCCAGCCAATACACTGCATCGTTTGGGGTAAAAGCTACCTGCTAAAGTGAGCTTTGGATTTCCTCCTCTTCTAGCTGAGTGTGTGATCGTGTGTCTGACAGATTAATAGTGAGATGTTTGGCACCAGCGAAGATCAAGCAGCTTTCGACCACTCCGAAGATGCTGAAAATGGTAGGACAACACGATCGCATCATGAGCTGCTGACTAACCCCTTTATTTAGCCACGGAGATCGAAGAGTTGAAGAAGGAGTCGCGAGCTTTGAAGGAAATTCGAGACGCCATGGGTACTCCGGAGTTCTCACAAAAGTTGTTCGACAAAGTCTTCAATTCCGACATTGATAGGCTACGGTCTGTTCAAGACATGTGGAAATCTCGCCGGCCGCCTGAGCCTCTCGAGTATGAGACCGTCCTTGCAAAGGCCAAGGATGCCTTGGAGTCGAAAGAAACCGTCCTGAGTGATGGTCAGAAGGTCTGGTCGCTGGAAGAAAGCCTGATAGTTTTCAACGATAGCATTGAGCGACTCAGCAAGCGCTGGATTCAACTGAAAGAGTCCGAAGCACCAGATAGCCCCGATCCAGTCATCAATTTCGACAAAGATGACGAAGACACCTTGGATTTCGTTGCCGCCAGCGCCAACATTCGCTCAACCGTCTTTGGCATCGACAGGAAGTCGCGCTTTGATATCAAACAAATGGCTGGTAACATCATCCCGGCCATTGCTACTACGAACGCAATCGTTGCGGGTCTCTGTGTTTTGCAGTCCTTCAAGGTGCTTAAGGGTGACTTTTCCGCCGCCAAAGAGGTAAGGGAGAAGCGTACCTAACAGTTGACCGAGTAACTCATTTTTACCAGGTATTCCTCACTCCGTTCGCCTCAGCTCGCTTGTTGGCGCCCGATAGGTCGCGACTGCCAAATCCAGCCTGCCCTGTTTGCAGTGTGCAATACATCACCGTCACTATCGACCTCTCGCGAGCCACGCTCAAGGACTTGGTTGATGGCTTCATCCGAGAGCAACTAAGCTATAAAGACAAGGACCTGGTCGTGAACAACGATGTCGGCATACTGTATGATGTCGACGAGACAGACAACCTCCCAAAGAAGCTGACGGAGCTTGGTACTGACCGCGTTCTAACATATTTTTCGTGTTATAAATGCTAACTAGTGGTACAGGCATTAAGAATGACAGTTTCCTGACCATCATTGACGAGGACGAGGACGATCCAATTGTGAATGTAGTTCTCAGTATTCAATCAGGGTTTGTGCTGCATTATTCGAGCCACTTGATCCAAAGCTAATGGAAAATCAGGACCATGGACCCCGAAGAGGGACCAATCAAGGCACCTTTCACGGAAAGCCCTCAACTGCCCCGCAAGCCCAAGAAGTCGGAGCCTCTCGAGACAAACGGCCATGGACAGCAAAATGGCAAGCACTCGCTGGATGCGGGTGATGAGCCAGAACCCAAAGGAGTCAAGCGTGCTCGCCTTGACGACAGCGAACAGCCTGCCAAGAAGGCAAAGTTAGAAACTTCATCTGAGGATGTCGTTGTTGTTGAAGACTCAGGCGGTGCTATCGTTATCGATGACGACTGATCGGCTCGAAAGGCCGATCAAAATGCATCAAGTACACTTTGACCTACTGATTCTTAGGCGGCGCTCATACCGCCGTCGAGATTCAAGACACAATTATTGGCGAACTCATTTGCAGCAAGAAACAAGGCAGCGTCGGCGACCTCGGCTGGACTCGCCACCCGTTTTAGGGGCGTGTCGTTAAGGTAAGCTTGCTTTAGCTCTGGTTTGAGTTCTACAGATGCCTGTATATTAGCTTTCGGACGTATTGGGGATATTTCAGGGTGACACATTGGAGAAAACGATGAGAGGGTGTACATACGGTCCCACATGGGACTTTGGACCCAGCCCGGCAACAGGGCGTTGACACGGATAGATCGGGGTGCCATTTCCCGACACAGAGCTCGAGTAAAACCTAGATAGAGGCAGGGATCAGCATCTCTCGCCCATCTGCAAGATCTCATGCAGCTGAGATCTACTGCTGATACATCAGGAGTAATATAATCAATATGAGCAGATGGAATGACTGACCCACGACGCCGGCTTTGGAGGCGGCGTACACCGATGCTCCAACTCCTCCTTTGGTGGCCATGAGGCTCGAAACGTTGATGATGCAGGCTGTCTGGCGGTTAGCTCCAGTGTTCTGACAGGAACGAATAGATACTGGGGCCCGTGCCGTTGGACTGAAGCTTCGCATATTTACAAACCAGCATGGTTGCCATTAGGTTGGTGTTGACAATATCACCCATAGCTTCGTCGCTGGTTCGCTTCAGGAAGGACGTCTGCGATATGCCGGCGCAGTTCACGAGGATATCCATGCGGCCAACGCCGCCATCTTCAGGGGACTAGGAGACCAAGTAGTTAGATTCGGTATTAGCAAACGGAGGCCCCTGGTACTGGCCACCTACCTTGGCAGTAAAGACATCCTTGATGGTTTGAGGCTGGGACACGTCCAACCGAACAAACTGGTGCTCTGCGGGTAGGTCCTTGGTCCCCGCGAGCGGTTGGTAGGGCGGCAGTTCCTTCTGCAGCTTAGGCTTTGCCTGCAGGGCGGAACGGCCGAGGACGGTGAGAACGGCGCCCTGGCTGGCAAAGGCGCGGGCAATGTGGGCCCCGATGATGCCGGTGCCTCCGACGACGACGCAGTGCTTGCCGGCGAAACGCAGGGACATGACAGCAGCAACAGTGGATATGAGATGAGCTTGCCTTAGGGGTATTGTTTCTCGAGTGTAGTGTCGGGGGTGGGGAGCGGCCCCTTCACATGAAAAACGGGGGTGCAAGCTGTAGCCAGAAATGTCCGAGAAGCAAATTTGTCCAAA